>CATIWK010508793.1:0-16265 GCA_949634005.1 Mallotus japonicus
GCAAGGCATGGCAGAACTTCCAGATTTTAAAAGTCAGAGTGATAGAAGAGGATTGGGCTATAAAGAGACAGAATCAAGTAGCAAGAAGTCATTCTCACAGAAAGTGAAACCCTTGAAAGAGAGTTTTGTCAAAGAAGGGCAATGGATGTTCTACCTTAGTGCAAAGGAACCTGTCAATGTGCTTGGTGCGGATATTCCTGAGTTTGAGATCTTCAAGGAGCGAATCATTGAGAACCTGGTGCAAGACAACCAAGACGAAGTAATGAAGCAGGTTGCTAAAGGATGAGAACCATGACCATCGGAAAGCTGCTATCACCTTAAGGAGAGCCACCATGAGACTTAGTGTCCCTAGCATTTAGAATAGAGAATAAATTTCTTGTTGTTTTCTTTCAATAACATTTTTGGTTTCTTTAGAACTTGTTTTGTTTTAGAGATCGATGATATGAATTTTGATTTTGCTTACTAGTGTAGTGTGCATCCTGATGATACTGTACATTATGATATTGATCAAATATGCATGTTTGACATAAATTCAATTTCAATTAGATTCATTCAACATGGGCACAAATAAAAATTTAAAAAACATTTCCATATCACATGATACAACTTTTGAAGATAGAGAAATTTGAAAAAAAAAAGAAAAAAATGAAAAATGAAAAAAGAATGAATAAAAAGGTTAGTCATGTAAGAATGAGAGAAAATATTTTGTAAGGACTAACTAATGACAGGAGTTGTATCATATTATATAATGAATGTTCTCATTTTTGCCCTAAGGAATGAATAAAGTTGAATTTGAGTTTATTGTTCAAATATCGCATATTCGTCTTTATTATATTGCATAAGTATCTGAATGGAAACACAAAACATAATGAAAGCTAAAAATCAGAGCTATGAGATCATTATTTTAGTTTTATTTTCTCTTTTTGTCGCTCCTTTGTGATTTTGATTGTAAAATCAAGTGTTCTTTTATATCAAAAGTCAAAGCATGGAGAAGGTTTTGACCATATAATGACATATGACACTACCATATAATGATATGTGGCACTCTATATTTTAAGCATACATAAAATATACTTTATTTTTTATTTTAATTAAAATAAACTTTTTTAATCTTTTCTTCTTTTTTTTTCAATTATTTTGTTTCTAATTAATGTTTTTCACCATCAAAAACTAATATTATTTTTCTTTTTTCACTAAATTATGTTTTCTCATGTTAATCTTTTTTTAATCTTCCGCCTATTTAAAATATAGAAACTCTAATTTTTCTTTTTATTTTATTCCATTATTATTAAATTAAATTAGATGTTATGAAAAATTATAAATTATAAACGTTTATTTATGATGATAAATTTGTGATAGTCTTTGTGTCTAATTAGTGAATATTAAGTGTCTTGAGACTATTATGTGTGAATATTGCATATTTGTGATTTTGTGCGTATTTTGTGTACCTAGAAGCATCAATTGATCATTATTGATTAAATTAATATTTTCAAATGAATTATATATATATATATATATATATATATATATATATAAAGCTCTCAATCTCTCAATTACTAACTCTACTAACACCACTAACTTTACTAACTACTAACATTTACTTTGATTGCAATTTACTTTTCAAGCATTTTATTTATTGTTTATAATTATATATTATCCATCAATTCTCAATCTATATCTATATTATATACATACATGTATATATGATATTTATGCCATTTATATATAAGTATATGAATATAGTATATATTTATATTATATCTATAATAAAATAGGATATTATTTTAGATTATATTGTACATTTTTTTTATTGTCATTAAGATCTCAATCTCAATTTCTACACCTTAGTTATATCTTGTGCTAACTACCATCTTCAATCTCCCATTCTCTACATTTTTATGTTCATTTTATTATTAATTTCCTTTAATTTTCTTTTTATTTCATTATTCACTTTATATTTGTTTATATGTCTTTATTATTATTGTTACTTCCAATCTCTACTCTCAATCTCATTTTCTATCTATTTTATGCTCTATTTATTATTTAATTACTAATTTTCTCATATATCTATTTTACACTACCATATATGCTATCTCTACAATCACACTTTCTCTATCTTCATTCTCATTCTCTTTACATTTTTATACTTAATTTACAATTTCATGCTTAATTTATCATTTCTTTGCTTTAATTCTTTTATTCTAGTTATTTATCTTTTATTTATTTCTATTACTATGTTATTTCTCTACTCCCAAGCACTTTCTTTTAATATTTTGTTTATTATTTATTGTCATTTAATTCATGTCCTAATTCTATCTAATCTCAACTTCTACTCTTACTTTATTCTTATTTTTCTTTCTATTTTGTTATTTATTTTATTTAGTTATTTATTTCTTTTTCTTTATTTTTTTCCATATATGCATCTCTACTATATTGTTTTCTTTCTTTTAAATTGCTATTTATTTTATGTTTCTAGCTTGATTCTTCACTCCATCTCAATTCTTACTCTTATATTTTTCATTTTATTAAATATTTATTACTTTTCCTTTTATATGTGCCTCTACAATTTTATTTCTCATTTTTATATTTAATTTTATCTCTAATCTCAACATACACTTATTTCTATCTTATTTTTATTTCTTTTATCTTCATCCCTTCCCTCAATTTCTTTTATTTTCCAATTTATTATTCTAATATTTTTTACCTTTTTCTACAAATCCAATATTAATTATTTATTTTATGTCTTTTCCAATTTATTTGTACTTATTCTTAATTTTGACTAAATATTTTGATTTTTAATATAATCTCTAACATTATTCTTATTTAAATTTCCATTTTCTACCTTGATCTCTAAACCATAATTTCCTTTTTATCTATTTTACTTCAAGAATTCTTTTCACAGTAATTCTTATTTTGTCTTGATATTATCTTGATTTTCCTTTTATTTAATTTTTAAAGGATATATCCTTTTCTTTACTCAATTTAATTTCTTATTTTAATTATTATTATTTAATGTCCTTTTGTTACATTCAAAATTGCCTTAATTATATTTCTCTTTGCTCATCATTTATTTCCCTTTTATTCTTTTTATGAATTTTTCAATCATTTTTTTACCTTATTTACTATTTTATTTTAAATATCAATTTTTCTTAAAATAATGGTCCCAAATCTTGGAAAATAAGGACAATATAACAGAGGAGGAGCCTACTCGAGTGTTTGCCTCTCTAATCTTTATTCTTTTTAATTTTATTATTTTTGTTGTTAAGTTCATTTTTTTCATTTAACATAATTAAGATGACATGCATAGAGATTTTCAAGACATGTATATAATAAATATGATATGATTGTGTATTATGAATACCATGATTATGCCATGTATATTCATTATGCCATCATGATTGCCATGTCATGTGTATGTACATTATGTTAGTTCAACACTTGCCATGATCATGCATCATAATATTTATTATATTTTGCCATGTTTAATTACTTATTTATCATGATTAATAAGTTCATGCATTATGTCATCCTCATGCATCATTATATTATATTGTTATCTAGTGCTTGTGTGGATATATATTGTGGTTGCATTTGTGTGTGACTGTTGATTCAAAATAGTACATATTTCTTTGAAGCATTGTATAAAACTACTAAGGCCGGTTTTGCTCAGCATCCGGGCAGTATGGAGATGCCTCTAAGTATATGAGACTACCTCTACTGACATCACATCCGAACCCAATGCTTTATCATATGGCCGAATTTGGTTCCAAGTGAGGGATTCGAGTTTGCCTAGTCCATAATCAGATAATTTTTTAGGTGATACCGAGTGGCGACTCCTATTTCTCCTAGTTAGTGAAGGGTTGTAAGTGCACTTGTGCCATCCCTAAGCTCTTCCAGTATTTCCCTTATATATCCTTCATTTTTCTGTAACAATGAAAAAGGGATCGTGATCCAAATAGTGTCGAGTCGGACCTGCTGGTGTCAACACTCTTTTCTCCTTTTTTTGAGGATCGATTTATACCAAAAGCATACGAGGTGGAATACAAGTTTAGCTGCTTATATGTCGGTACTTCTTACAATCTAGTGATGAATCAAAGAATGACTCATTTCAGCTAGGATAGCAAGTATTCATTCAAGCAAATGCCTCATATTCTTATTTTCCCTCTTTTGCTTAGGCAATTTATGCACCTAGCTAGGCCCTTTTTATCTTTTATTTTCTCTCTTTTATTTATTACACCTGCTTTGTGAAGGTTTTTAGCTTTAATTGGGTCACTCTTTTTCCTTCTTTCTTTCTTTCTTTCTTTTTCTTCTTCTTCTTCTTCTTCTTCTTCTTCTTTTCTTAATTATTTTCGAATGAGGCTGAAGGAAGAATTAAACACTTGCAATTTTAATTAGATATTAAATTGAGCAATAACAACTAATAGATTGGTAAGCAATGAGAAATAAAGGATTTAGTATTCCATCAAGATTTTTGATAAACTACATAAACATTTAGCATTACTCATACTACTAAGAAAATAACAAAGTAAGAGTTCACTATTCTCATCTAGTTATTACATTCAAAAGGAGTTTTATTGGTCTTTTCATTCTAGTTGCTTCAGTCCTACTTATTAATGACATTCATAGAGAATAGGTTCCCTTTCTCCTTCCACTCTTATGATGATTAAATATAGGGTTTCAAAAGATGAGTGGGGTTTGTAAAGCAGGTGCTTCATCACTTCTTTTGTATTTAGACAACTTAGATGGAATGATGTCTATTTTTAAGGGTAGTTATGGTGTGGCTGGATAGTTTGGCAGTGATTTATTTTTAGTACAGGGTACATTTTGATAATTGGGTTAAGAGTTGATTTTGACATTAGGATTTTTTAAGGTTTTTTAAAATTGATGA
Organism: Mallotus japonicus; assembly: GCA_949634005.1. NCBI lineage: Eukaryota > Viridiplantae > Streptophyta > Magnoliopsida > Malpighiales > Euphorbiaceae > Mallotus > Mallotus japonicus. Next base: position 4,889 of record CATIWK010508793.1, read on the forward strand.
GGCCTTGAACTCGACTCTTTAGGGTTTGGCAATTGTCGGTTGTATGGTCAGGCATTTGGTGGAATGGTAGTAAAGGTCAGTGTTGACATGCAAGGGTAAAGGGTTGGATAAAGGTTTTGGTTCAAGAGGTTTTAAAAGGTTTTCTTTGTTAGAATGCTTGGAAGATTTTGGAAAGGGGTTGATTCAATTTTAGAAATTTTTTGTAGGTCGGAGGGCGATCAACTGTAGGAAATTCTGGGACCTTTGGATGTAATGGACTATGATCCATAACCATTCTTAGACCCTTGGTTTCATCAAGCTTAGGGTAATAAGGATGCTTGGACTGATCTTGCAAGGGCTCATTCATGAGCACAGAAAGTTGATTGAAGTATTTGATCATGGTATTAGTATTTTTCCTTACTTGGACTTCAAGCTGGGAAATCTTGTAGGCCAGTTCTTGGATCTCTATTGCCAATCCAATTTGGTTACACTAGTTAACTTGAAAAAGGATTGCAGAAGCACTTGCTCACAATTATCTTCAATATCCTTAAGTATGCTCATGACTTCTTTTCCGTTGTTCAGCTTGGAATTAAGGGTGCCAAGTGCCCTTTTATCATTGCCATTAATGATGATTATCTCATCCATAATGTTTAGGGTTTGGTTGAGTTATTGACTTTAATCTGAAGGATGGTCTTGATTTTAACTCAAAAGATGTCAGTTAAGCCACCATCAACTATAAATCTTTTCATATGCTCTTTAAGTGGGTCACTGAGGTTTTGATTCCTAAATTGCTCGGCCATTTTAGATCCTAACCATTGTTAACTCTCATTAAGGGGTAGTTTAAAAGACTGTAAAGGTAAGAACAATGAGGTTAATGTAGTTGTTGTGAAATGTATGTATGCAATGTTATGCAAAACAATGAGGTTAGCATGAAAAAGAAAGATGTCGATGGATGCATGTTATGTTATGCACTGCAAAGGAACATGGTTAGCATTTGTGTATGACATATTCATGTAAAACCTTATTAAGAGTGCATTTTGGCTGCAAAAACATGTGTAAGTGATGAACTTCTTACATATATGTATGTATAAAGAGGATAAATATAATAAAATAAAAAGAGTTAGTAAATAAAAACAAAATGAGTTAGCGAGAAAGGAAAGATTATGCATGCATGTCATATTCTGTAAAAGGCAAGCATTAGCGCATATGCATGACATGCTACTGCACGATGTGCAATGTAATATGGCTATAAGAAAATGCGAGGTAAAATGTAAATCCTATATGTATGAAAAAGGAAAATGAAATGAATAAAAGAGGTTAGTGTAAACCTATAAAATGAACAAAACAAACACATGCATTTATACCCTTCCAACATTATCGCTCCACATGGTGAAGTCTCTTTCCTAGGTGGGTTTTGATTCGCAAGTCATCAGGGGACTTTGGGCCCGCACTTAAATCGGGGCAATATCGACTTTCTTAGATAAGAAACAAGTGGTTCACCATGAGTTGAAATTTTCTTGTAATCATGGAGAACATATAATGTCAATGTAAAGAACATTTTTCATTTGGGTTTTGAATGGCATCCATATTATTTACACTTCCTGTTGTAATGGGTATGAACAACATGAGAAGTCCACTTTCTTGTTGATTATATCGACATTTAATATGTTTTCCATAAAATAAGGGAAATTCATAAAATGATTGGCCATTTGTTTCTTATAAGGCAATCATATACCTTTGGAATTAGTCTAAATGTGCCTATTAGCCTAAAAAGAATAAATGGGCTTCGTCCCACAATTTCCAATACCAAATGACATCATGACTGAGAGTTATCATGTAAATGGGATTCATATCATCCCTCGTGCTTCGGACTCGCACAAGGCCGATGATAATCATTATGCACTTAATAAAAGTAGTCTGTAACAACTAATAAGATGCAATCATTTGATAAGAGGGATTGTGTGTTGCTTTCATTTATTGGTTTTAGATAGGGCAGAGCGTCGGTTTGTTTAGTTCGATTCAGCTGTGAAGGGGAAAAAATGAATCGGTTTTAAAGATGGTAATTTATGAACTGAAGGAAGCACTAAAACCGAATGGTTAGTTACTAAATAATTTTGTTTGCTTCAGTTCGATTCATCTGGTTGGGCTACATATGGACTGGGCTTAAAAAATTGAAAGCCCAAAGATTATACATAAAGATTAATAACTTAAAATTCATTAATTTTATGTACAAAATGTAAATTACATGTACAAATTTTAATTTGGGCCATAGACCATTAAAGGCCTATAAATATAATGTCATTTACAAAAAAATTGCTCATAAAATGAATGGACCTATACACATATGCAAAAAAGTCTATAATATACAAAAAATTATGCAGACAGTATACAAAAAGAATGTGGCTTGCATTATATAAAAAATTTAGCAGGCACAAGCTGAAGTAGTGTTGACTTTACTATATTTATCTCTTAAAAACTAACTAAATCCCCTACATAAAGACATAAAAATAAAATCCAAGTCAATGGAAAATAACACTGAAAAAGAAGAAATTAAAATTAGGTTCAGGCTTGCAGTGTATCAGTCAATCCAAGAATGCAGCCATATTTCTGATATCTAATAAAAAGTAAGCCACCAAAGAAACTTAAGCAGGCACTCTGGTAAAAATTAGAATACATAAGGGTGGAAGCTTCGTAATCGCCTCAAAGAAATGCACAGGCACAATAACAACAACACTGGCACCTCAACACAGAGGCATATCAAGTTAGTCATAATGTGTGCAATAACATTGGCACCTCAACACAGAGGCACATCAGGTTGGTCACAATGTGTGCACAGTCACAAAATGACAATACATTCAAAAGAAGAAAGTAGGGATAGGTAGCCAAGTGACAATCAACCAATAAGTAGTCAGGCAATAAAGTATATGTTCACAAGCATTTTAAACCAATAAATTGAATTGAATCAAACTAAAAATTTACTGAGAAGTGTTATGTATTCAATTGATTAACGAAGTTAAACTGTAGTTGAAGTTGAAGGGGCAATGCCTATTTGTTCAGGTAGGTCTATCAAAAAAGAAAAAATCATTAGTAGTATTTCTAGTAAAAAAAAAATAGAAATAAAAAAGAGAAGAAAAGTTCAACAGTTTTGAGTTAAGATTACCTTTCTCAAAATTTTTCAAATCATCAAGGGTCTCCTCAACACAGATTGACTTATTAGCCATTTTAAACAATATGAAATGCATATTAAGGCCTCTACAATCTTAGGAGTCAGAGAACTCCTTAATACATTAAGAACATGCCCATCAGTGCTAAAAGCATTTTCAGAAGCCATAATGGAAATAGGGAAAACAAGCACATCACATGCCATATGAGAAAGAATGGAAAATCTTTCAAAATTAACTATCCACCAATGCATCAAAGGATTCCCCTTCATCTGCAATATCTTCAGATATATAAATATCCAATTTAGACTTCTTATTGCCAAAACTTCCACTAAATTCCATTTTATGCTTTCTAAATTTTGCTTTTATAAGAGACATAGATTTCCTAATATTAGGAATATGCAAACCAGAAGGGGAACATGCATCAGAGTGGCTTCCACCAGAAGTAAAACCATACACCACCATATACTTATCAAACAAAAGAGTGAGATCAGATTTCATAATGTTATACAAAGTCAGGCCAATATCATCACCATACATCTGCTTGAGTAAGAATTCCATATATTCAAGCTTGTCCCGAGGGTTAAAAATATTAGCTAAGAATATCAGAGTGTTCATTTTATCAAATTTAGATTTCATTGAAAGCCCCATGGAAACAACAATAGATAAAATGAAGTTTGCCACTCATTTAATATGCAGTGCAAGTCAGATAGAGAGAACTAGATATTCTCAGGGTCATTTCATAAAATAGCTTCAACATATCAACAATTTTATTGGCATACTGCCAATCAAAGAAGTCAGGCATATCATCCTTTAAGTCTGCCTTGAAAGAACTCTTTTGTTCCTCATATTTATCACAAGCTCTCTCATACAAACAAACGGTTTTGAGCATGATATAAGTAGAATTCCACCTAGTTGGAACATCAAGAGATAAAGCAGAATGAGAGGAAATACCAATAAAATCAGAGATTTTTTTAAAATTTTTTGAAGTTTGAGAGGTGAATTTCTGATAGACTTAACATTTTCTCTAATCTTTTTCACAAACTTGGAGGCTTCTTTCAAGCCATCATTAACAACAAGATTCAAAATATGAGCTATACACCTTATATGTACAAATTTTAATCTAACAGAAGAGCAAGTTCCCTAAAACATAAGCTTCTTTTTAAAATAATTGATAGCAGTATCATTTGAAGAAGCATTATTAATAGTCACAGAAAACACAGATTTCAAGCCCCAATCAAGCAAATAGTTTTTAAGGGCATTAGCTATGTATTCTCCTATATAGGATGTAACAAGCATAAAAGAGAGAATTTATTTTTGCAACTTCCATTCATTATCAATGAAGTGGGCAGCAACACATATATAATTTAGTCTTTGAATGAAAGTCCATAAATCAGTGGTAATGCTGATTTTATGAGACTGATTGTGTATGAAAGATTTTAACTTCACCCTTTCATCAAGATAGATGGAGTAACAGTCTTTAGCAGTGTCCATCTAGATGGAATTTTAAACCTAGGGCAACAGGATGTCATAAATGTTTTAAAGCCATCACCTTCAACAAATTTGAAAGGTACTTTATCAACAATCAACATATGTGCAAGTGCTTTACGAATGGTTTCTTGGTTAAAATTCCATGTGCCTAGTACTCTTAATTGTGAAGTTGTGATTCAGAAACATATGGTAGTGTTAAAAGAGACTGCCTAGTGTCTTTACTATGTGGCATTTTCAAGCAAGTCAAAATATGATTTCTAAGACTTGAAGTGTCATTTTTTTTATTGTCAGCACAAAAAATTTTACCACAGTATTTGCACTTGGTAGTCTGGCCCCTTGCCTCATCCTTTATTTTTAGAAAATGCTCCCAGCACTTTGCTTTGGATTTTGTGCCTTTTGTTTTTTTAGCAGGCTCAGCAGAGGCATTTTGTGTCTTTGGTTGTGACTGGGCTACTACTTCTACCCCTAAATTGCTTGCAGAGTCAAGATTAGGGACACCAATGGCAGGAGTATTGCCACTGTCGCGTTCTATCTTAAAAAAAAATTAGAAACCAAGAATAAGAAGCACAAATTAGTTACACAATATAGATAAACAAGATACTTAAACTGAATGAATGGCAAATAGATTATTACTACCTTTATATTTACATCTTTTGAAATTCAGTAGCCGCACACAGTCTGAGAAACAAGATTCACAATGAATTACAGTGATAGAAATAACAAATTGCTTCCACCCTTTTTTATTTTGCACTCAAACGAGATCACAAAATATATACACAGACTCATAAGATGTGATTATATGAAGCAAATTGCTTCCATCCATTGAATAACTTAAAACTGAAAAAAATAAACAAACAATTATTTTAAGAATATCATCAATTCATAATATAACATAGAAATGATATTAAATCATATCACAAAAATCAACCTTTTCTTTATTAAATCATCTAAATCTTTACAAAAAATTAAATCTTTTGTGAAATATTGTAGATCCAAAAACACAGTCACATATAACTCAAAATAAAAAAAAACACTTTTTATAAATAAGAATCCACATGCATGTATTAATCGACAGAAGGTCACTTATTTTTTAAAGGCCAATTTTTTTAAATCAAACCATAAAATGTTTGTACAAAGTAAAAAATTTATTTTTTAACTATCAATCTATCATAAATATTCAAATAATATGGACAAGAATATGAAATATGAAACATGAAGACATAGTTGACCATATTAGATCCAGAAATAATATGTCACATATAACTCAAAATCAAACTAAAAAAACACTAGTAAAAGCAAGAATTGACATGCATGTATGTTAATCGACATAAAACATATGTTAATCGACATAAAACCCTTTATTTTTTTGAAATCAAAGCATTTTTCCAATCAATCTTTCACAAATAATCAAAGTAAATTGGACATAAAAATGAAAAATGAACATAAACTTTACCAAATTAGATCCCATTATATGAATGATTGCAAAAAAACATTTCATAATGAATCTTAAAGTAATTGACACTAAAAGTGGAAAAAATAAAAGAAAACCATTGAAAACTCGAAGATATATAGCAAATCGATTAGGTTTCCATCACTCGAGTCACTGTAATCTAAGTATATAGAGGAAGATAAAGAAGAAACTGAATCCAAAGCATGGTGTAATGAAAGAAAACAAGAAGAAACAAAGGGTGATGGTTCTGGAATGAAAAAATAAGAAGAAGATTCAAGAGAGAGCAAGAGAGAGAAGAAGAGGTAGGAGTGGGAGGCGGTGAGAGAGAGGAGAGAAGTGATGAAATTAGGTTTAGGGTTAGTTTATGATGCTTATATAGGTAGGGTTTAGGGTTAAACGACAATGTTTTCTTCTATCTAATTATTATTATTATTATGTGTGTGTGTGTGTATATATATATATATATATATATAATAAAAACTTCAGTTTTTGGTCAGTTTCAGTCGATAATTCCAGCAAACCGAACCGATAATCAAAAACTACAGTTTCTCTCCCTTCAAACTGAGTCCATCCAACCGAGTCGATTAAGCATAATTGTTAGATTTGGCAAAATTGGCTTGGTCGATTCTTGCACACTCCTAGTTTTAGATTAAGTCGGCATCATTCAAATAAGGTTTACATGTAAGGCTAGGTAGGACCCTAGGGGAAGTATCTAATGGTTTATCTATATGGACTGAGTCATGGCAAAAAGATTAGGTTCCTTTAGTAAGATGCCCTAATTTGGCTTAAGATTAACATACTCAGGTCAGTGAACCCAGAGTCTTGAGTTAACTTATGAGAAAATTACCCCCTAAGAATTTGAGTTACAAACTCTAGTCAGATGAGCCCAGTAAATTTTTTTGAATCGAGTAAAGGCTAAAGGTGATGATACTAAATTGATCACTTAATAACTCGAGTAGAATTATAGTGGCTCTCGCTTCAATAGCATCAGCTAATTGGGACCAGTTGTGCAAGTGTAATGAGTGTTGTAAAGATGCAATTGGAATACTGTTATGAAGGAAAGAAAAATAAGCATGTATAGTAAGAAATAATCATTTTTTAATTTCACTCCTCATTATCCCCAGCGAAGTTTCTAATCTGTGGATGGGGGGCACACGGGACCGGCGATATGAATATTTGATTTTGATTGTTATTGATATGGGAGAGATAGTCTTGAGGAGCCTTTTAAATTTGGATTCACCACCCAACCACGGTCGGGAAATGAGAAGTATATAAATGAAAACCCTTTCCCTTATCAGAGATTCTGGATTTGAAGAGTAACATCTACTTGACTGTTTCTTGATATACATAGCCTAAATTGCTTTTAAATCACCCTGGTTTTGATTTAATGATGTATTTTGCATTCATCCAACTATTAGTTATTTGCATAATATTGATATCGTCAATTATGGCATAAATTAGTAGTTGACACAAAGGATAGTTAAGACATTGTCATATTGCAAATACATAATTGAAGCAAATGACATAAAGTAATAAGACAAATAAGGGAAACAAATTACAAGTAAGGCAGGTTCAAATAAATAAGCAAATAGCACACAAAGCATGTAAAATAATCAAGCAAAACAATAATAAAGAAAATAAAAAGAAATAGGGAAAGGGATTAAGGATTACAACTCTTAAAATTGCCTATTTTAATAAATTCATCCAAATGAGAAAAAAATGAATCAGAAAGGGATTAAGGATTATAACGCTTTAGAATCACCTATTCTAATAAATACATTTGAATGGAAACAAAGAAATAAAAACACTATTCTAAGATTCCTGCAAGATAAAGGGTTAACACATACAAGCAGGCATTCCATCCATCCATGATCAAGTAATAACAATTGAATATATATCCATTTAATTTATCATTAATAGATTTCAAACGGTAAAACAAAGCAAAATGAACAAAACATAAAAGATAATTAACATAAATAAAATAATAATCAGACTAAAGAACATGTATGATGCAAATTGATAATTAAGGCAAGTACCTCAAATGATTCCAAAATGTCATCAAAACAGGATGATTAGTCATAAGGTCATCGGCACCATACCCAAGTGATGATGTGCGATAATGATAAAGCAAAAAGTTAAAAAAAACAAAAATTATAAAATTGAATAAAGAAAACACTTTTGAAATGCAATAAAATGCATCATTTATCAATATTCATTGAAATTATATTTTTGATGCAAGAAAAGACATGATCGATGCTAAATGAGGTATTTTATAAAAAGTATGTATTTTTACCGTAAAGTCCCGAACTTTATTATATTATTTAGTTGGAAATAAAGACTTTACGATAAAAATCCTACTTTTATCATAATTTACCTATAAAAATATCAAGTTTATTATAAACGAAAAACATTTAAATAAAATGCAAATCTTCAAAATAAATTGGAGATTTCATAATAAAATATTAACTGTATAATAAAAATGTGAACTTTACCATAAAACGTAAACTTTACAATAAAGACACAAAATTTACAGTAAAAATAGAAACTTTGAATTGACAACACAAACTTTAAATTAGAGATACAAACTTTATGGGAAAAGGACAAACTTCACATTAAAAATGATAACTTTATAATAAAAATCAAAACTTTACAATAAAAATACAAACTTTGCAATAAAATGCAAAGTTTACAATAAAAATGCAAATTTTATAACAAAAATGCAAACTTCACAATAAAAATGCAAGCTTTATAATGAAAATGCAAACTTTATGATAAAAATGCAAACTTTATAATAAAATGCAATCTATGTACAAGGAAAATGAAGATGGGCATGTCAAATAACACTAAAAATATAAAATTTAATCAAACAAATGCACAAATACTCTCGGATTCACTTCACCAACTCCTCATCTCCAACCAAACACTACTTCTTAAATATTATCATAAAATCTTCAAGATCCAACTAATGAAAATGCGAAAAGATGATGAAAAAAGAATAAAAGAAAATAAAAATAGACTTGGAGTAAAGAAGAAAAAGAGAAAGAAGAAGAAGAAGAAGATGCAAAAATGAATAATAAAAAATATAAAAATTTATTGAAAATGATTATTAGTCCTCAGAGGGATTCCCTTTGTAGCGTGTGTTTGACAAAGATGTAGTTTGTTTTAGTGATTTGGGAGCTAAAACCCTAAAAAGATTAATGTTTATGCGATTTTGTAGTGTTTGAAAAGGTCTTGACAAGTTATTTAACCTATAGTAAGGGGTTCAAAGAGTAATGTTTGGTGTTTGAAAAAGTATTTTGGTAAAGTTTATGTAGATTTTTCGAATTCTCTCTGAAAATACCTAAAATAGGGGTATTTCAGGGAAAATTTTGACCCTAGATACAATTAGGGGTGAGCAAAATCTGTTCGCCTGAATTTTTGAAATCGAACCAAACCAAGTTGGTTCAGTTTTTATTTTTATTCATTTCTAAATTTTCAGTTGAATATATATATATATATATATATATATATATATATATATATATAGACACACACACACACATACATACATACTAATAGGTTGATTGTATAAATTGCAAGATCTCATTTATGGAGAAGATAAGGTGGTGGGTTCAAATGCCATTAGCCACCTCTACTTTAATTTTTCCTAGACTATTAGAAAAAAGTGAAGTAAAAACTGCTGAAATAGGATTTGAACCCACATTTGCAAGGAGAGAAGAGCATGCAACAGCCATTTGCTTTTTTTTTTTTTATTTAGTAGGTTAGTCGAAAACTGACCGACCATCCATCCAAAATTTTGGGTTCGGTTCAATTTTTAATTTATTAAAAAAATTCAAACCCGACCCGTTCGAACCCGTTCGGTGCAAATCCTTAGACACAATTACCCACGAGTGTGGGTTTTTTTACCCACAAGTTTGGATAATTACCAATGCGCATGAATTTAAATCCACACATGTGTGAGTTTTTCAATGTTTTCAGGTCATTTTGGTCGACTTTCAAGGCTTTTGAGTTTTGTTTTTTTGTTTTTGTCTTTCAGACCCTTTAAGTTCGATTTGATGAACTTTCAGGGTTCCTAATAATTTTCTGACATTTAGGTTTGATTCGAGCCCTTAAAAGTTGAACCCAACTTTGGAGACTTCGATTCAACCTCCTAAGGTCTCGATTCAACGTTTTAAGGTCCCGGTTCTAAACCTAAGGTCCGATTTTAAGGTTATAGCCCATGTTGGGTCGTTTTGAAGAGTGGTTTGGTCTTTTGGGCTTCCAGTTATAAGAATCGGATGTCCAGTTCAAGGTTAATGGCTCTAGAAGCACGCTATGGACAACCTTTTTAGGATTATCCTCTACCTTATTAGTAGAAATGTTCATTATTAGACCATTTTTAGGGACTATAAAAAATCGGGTATCAACAACTCGATTCTAATTAGCATACAACAATAAATGGATAGAAAGCATTTAAAATGCTCTCATTATTTAAAGTTCAAACACTTAAAAAAAGATATCAAAATAATAACAACTAAAAATTTTAAACACCACTCGTGCAGTTTGAACACTATTTGTGCAATTTTTTAAGATCTAATCTATACTGTATATAAAAGTTCACAAATATTAAATTTAAAAAATTTAACCTATATTTATTTTTTTATATTTTTATGTATAAATACAATATTATAACTTATAAATAATTAAAAAAATTTTGTTCTTCTATATATCATATTTATTTTATTTTCTTATTTCTAATTTATTTACATTATAGCTAATAATGAATTTAAATTTTGTAATAATATTCCAAATAAAAATTTTCACTGATTAATTATGTTTATTATTTATTTATTTATTTAATCATTTTATATTTATTATTTTTTTAGTTATATTTTTTTTAATTTTAATATTTTATAGTATTTATGTTAAATATATTTATTTAATAATATTTAATAATAATATTTGATTACATGCATGAAAGGAAAAACCAGTTATATTAAAGGAAAAATATTAAGATTTAGTTGCATGAAAATAACTTTCGAAATTCGCAAATTATATCATGGACCCCTGTCCATATTACAATATAGACCATTACATGTGTGAGTGTTTTATTTTAACACTTTCTTTCCCGCTTTCTCTTCTCTTTTCTGGCTTTTTCTCTTCTCTAATCACGTTCCTGATGCGGGTAGAATTGTTTACCCTAGTCTCTAGGACTTAGATAGAGCAAGTAGGGTGTCGAACACTGGGAATTGTTGTACTTTATATTAATTGAGTAAATACTAAGATGGATAGGTAATATGTTAATAGTGAAAGTTAT
>CATIWK010508802.1:0-12322 GCA_949634005.1 Mallotus japonicus
AGCAGTAAAATTTGATTGCAGCAAAACGAAACCATGCACTGGAATCAAATTGGAGGATGTGAAGTTAACTTACAATAATAAACCAGCTGGTGCATCTTGTATCAATGCTGATGGAACAGCTTCTGGCTCCGTTCAACCTAGTAGTTGTCTCTAGATGAACTAATTAAAGGCATACATCTATATACACTGACTTAGAACAGTATACGAATCACAATATTGTATTGGTTTTATAGGATGTGATCCCCTTTTCTTTTGAAAAAGAAAGAGAAGGTGAAAATAGCAGTTGTTTGTGGTATTGTATTGATTTAGGTTATAATAAAAGAGCAAAGTCTATTTGCTTGACCAAGGGGCGTCTCCAGCATACACATAGATACTTAGGGTTGCTTGGAGCCTGGTCTTGCAAATTGCAATTACAATGCAAATGGAAATTCTTTGCTATATAATGAATTTATTTATTTATTTTTATCTTTTAATATTATTTTTATGCATGAGATGTTTTTCCATAAATTTCGGTTTAATAGTACCAAAGTTATCATCACCATAATGATTAGTTAGATTTTAAATTTGAGATTTAAGTCTCAATTACAACCTATTTGGAGAAAAATTATAGTTTCTAGTCAATACGTCAACAGTCTTGAAAAATTTAAAAGAAAAAAAAATTGATCACATTTATCCTAAATTTTAATAAATTTTTTATTATATCTTTAGTAAAATTTTTTTATTAATCTAGTGATTATATTTTAAAATTATTTCAATTATATTTAATTCTCTCTTATAGATCTAAATGCAATTTTAAAAATTACTATAAATTGCAGCTTCCTGAAAATATTTATAAATTAAAATTTTTTTTATGAAATTCTAAAAGATGAAACAATAAAATAAAGCTTTGATCATATCAAAGTCAAAATCATGTATATATATATATAGGACCCACTTACACATGTGTAAAATTAATATATTTTATACAAAATCTCAACCATTGGTTATAATACATCAAATGGTTAAAATATCTATGTACTTTTATTAAATATTTCCTTATTAAAAACCTATATTTTTTCTTTCATTAATTAGTTGTTTCTTATCTTAAATATTTTATTCAAGAACATGTAAAATTGAGACATTATAATTGTCTATAACACAAAAAATATGAAAAAATAAAACTATGTTAAATAAACAATAAAAAAAAGGGTATTAAAAGCTATATGAAGGAAATAAAGCAGCTGATTTTTTTAGCCAACTTGGCCTTGAGGGGTGTAAACGAGCCGAGCTGCTGTGTTTGACTTGATAAAAGCTCGTTCGAGCTTGTATATTTAAGCTTGTTTAATAAATGAGTCAAGCTCCAGCTATTCAAAACTCGGCTCATAAAACTCGCGAACAAGCTTAAATAGAAGCTCGAGAGTCAGCTCGTAATTTTAATGTTTAGTAATTTAATTTTAGATATATAATATATAAATTTGTATTGTAAACAATATTTAAAAAAATATATTATTAGAATAAAATTATAATTTTTATTAAATATATTTTAATTTATTTAATAAATAATTTATTTTTAATTTTTAATGTATAATTTTAATTTATAGTTTGTATTTTTAAAAATTTCTTTAGGCTCGTTTAAGCTCTCGAACAGTCTGTGAACACCATGTAGGATAGCGAGCTCGGCTTGTTTATAAATAAACCAAGCCCGAACTAGCCAAAGCTCAGCTCGACTCGGCTCGATTACACCCCTGAGACAACAATGGGTATCAAAGCTAGAGTCTCCTCCTACAAGGTTGCATGTAATTTTAGATGAAGATATTTTGAGTATTACTTTGCCCAGATATGTAGCTAATGAATTTTTTCCTACCTTTTATCAAAAAAAGAAAAAAAAATGTTAACGAGATATTTTACTTAACGCATTGGCATGAACTCTAATAAATTCTACATATATATCATAGGGCCTATTCAGTTTATTTGAAACCTTTAATTTAAATTAAATTTAAAATAGATTTTATTGATTATAAATTTTATTATATGTGAATAGAAATTTATATTGTAGATTTAATACCAAAATTCCTAGTTAATTTATATTGTAGAACATGAAATTGTAACATGACTGCTCATAATATGGCAAGGAGAGCTTTGGTAGACGATGTTGCATGTTTGGATGCCATTGGCTGGGGTGAATGACTTCCATGTATTCAAGCCCTCTAATTGTTTTGTACTGATTGCCTTCTGTTTGACAGAAATTGGTGTTTGAGGTTTCAGAAAATGATTGGGTGGTCTTGCTTGGGTGAGGGATGGTTTAAACTGAATACAGATGGCTCGGTTAAGTTAAATTCTAGCAAAGCTGCTGCAGGTGGTCTAATTCGGGATCACTGTGGGAAATGGATAGGTGGGTTTGAGATTAATGTTGGTGTTGCCACTATTACAAGTGTAGTAGAGCTATGGGATTACAATGTCCCCAAAAAAAAAATCTTGCATTTGAAAAAAAAAAAACTAGGAATTTTGGTATTATAGACAATTAAAATGTTTAAGATAGGAAACATCTCAAGATAATCAGATTAATTCTGGTTGTCAGATGTGGAAGAGGTTATGGAACCTTAAAATTCCTCCTAAAGTCAAAAATTTGTTATGGCGAGCCTCTCACAATTGTCTTCCCACAAAGATAAATTTGTTTCAGAAAAGAGTTGTTAATGAAATTAGTTGTCCTTTATGCTGTGATGGTGATGAATCGATCCATCATGTGTTTTTGGACTGCCCTTTTCCTAGACGATGTTGGGTTGCTAGTTGTATTGGGCAAATCGGATCTGGTCAAGTTTCTTTTGTATATTGGCTTGCCTCTGCCTTGAATTCTCGACCTGTGGATCAGATTGAGTTTATATCAGTAGTGATATGGAAAATATGGCAAAACAGGAATAATTTTGTATGGAATCATAAGAAACAGACAAAAGCTTAGGTTGTCCAGCAAGCTCAAGTTTGTTTATCTCAATGGCGGTCTGCTTTAGTTTGTGGCGTTGACAGTACTTCGAATCAGTCCCATTCTGCAATTCGCAAATGGATGAAGCCTCCAGCTGGTATGTTTAAATGTAATATTGATGCCTCTATTAATTCTCTTTTGAAGGTTGCGGGGTTTAGATGTGTTATAAGAGACTCAGAGGGTCAGTTTATTAATGCCTCAAAGTGATCTTGAAGGAGTGGATGATCTGGTTATTGCTGAAGCAATTGCTGTTATGGAGGCATTAAGGTGGGTGAAGAGTCTAAACCTTCAGTAAGTTTTCTTTGAATCTGAAGCACTTCAGATCGTTCAAGCTATTAATTTTCATTCAAGAGATTTGTCTTATTTTGGTCAAATAATTGATGATTGTGTTGATTTGTTAAAAGTGTTGGGGTTAGTTAAAATTTTTCTACTAGATAATAAATGAGATTAACAAAATAAATAAAGATGGTAAAGTGTGCACAATAATATAAAGGAGGCTTAGCTTACCAAATTAAAATAATAAAATTAATATGGCGGTCAAACCAGCCAATGGATAAATTAAATAGGCAGTACAAACCTGCCGTATAAATGAAGGAAAAATAAATATGACACTAATAATTTTTTTTACGTGGAAATCTTATAAAAAGAAAAACCATGGGATCTAGTCTAGATAAATCCTCCACTATAAAATAATGGGATTACAATTACAACCCTCAATTTGTGGCTCACACCCTCACAAATTGGCTCACAAATAATATTTATTTTTCCACTCTCTTTCTCTATAACACACAATAGAGAAAGATTACACCCACCCAAGTTCTCAAAATAATATTTATTCACGCCTCACTCTTGCAAAAACAAGAGCTCTCAATTTGTTTTGGACTACCTTTGCACACATGCACACACTTTTGCACACCCACGACCCATCTCACTTGCACACACAACTCACCAATTATTTTTCTCTTTGCAACACACAAAAGCTCTTTATTTTGCTCTCTCACATAGCTCACAACAACAACTTCACAGCAAAGTGCATGGCCATATATATAGCCATATGGATTGGCAAAATTTTCAACCAAGGCTGCACCGAATTTGGTGCAGCCAAGTTTTACTCCTTTTTTTTTTCAAATTTGTGGGTTGACGGGTCCCCTACTTGCAGGCGGGATCCACCCAACAAATCTCCCCCTCACGCCTCAAGTGGGGCTCATCACCATTCCGGCGGCCAATCGACAGAATTTGAACTTCTCCCTTGGTAGAGTTTTTGTTAACATGTCTGATCCATTTTCATTTGTATGGATCTTCTCAAGCTGCAACTACTTCTTCTCCAATACATCCCGTATCCAGTGATATCTCACATTAATGTGCTTTGACTTTGAATGAAAGGAGGAATTATTACCAAGGTGGATAGCACTCTGACTATCACAAAATAGCTCATATCTGTCCTGATCAATGCCAAGTTCATTTAAGAACTTTTTCATCCATAGCAACTCTTTACAGGCTTCAGTTGCTGCTATAAACTCTGCGTCAATGGTAGACAAAGCAACATATTTTTGTAATTTTGACTGCCATAACACAGCTCCCCCTGCAAATGTAATCAGGTAACCAGAGGTTGACTTTCTCGAGTCAACATCACCCGCCATGTCTGCATCTGTGTATCCAGTTAACACAGGTTTGGCATCTCCAAAACACAAGCATATTTTAGACGTTCCACGAAGGTACCTGAAAATCCATTTTACTGCAGCCCAATGTTCCTTTCCAGGATTTGAAAGGAACCGACTCACAACTCCAACTGAGTGTGCAATATCTGGCCGTGTACACACCATGGCATACATTAAACTACCAACTGCTAACGCATATGGAACTCTATTCATCTCTTCCTTTTCCTTATCAGTAGAAGGGCTTTGTTGAGAAGTCAATTTAAAGTGATTAGCAAGAGGACAACTAACCGCTTTAGCATTGTACATGTTGAACCTTTGAATTACCTTCTCAATGTACTTTTCTTGTGACAACCACAGTTTCTTGACGCCTCTATCTCTGATAATCTTCAAGCCAAGAATCTACTTTGCTGGTCCTAAGTCTTTCATGGAAAAGGACTTACTCAACTGCTTCTTCAAACTGTTGATTCTGGAAATATTCCGACCAACAATCAACATGTCATCCACATAGAGCAACAACACAATAAAGTCATCATTAGAGAATTTCTGAATAAAAGCACAATGGTCTAAAGTAGTCTTCTTGTAGCCTTGCTCCCTCATAACAGATTCAAACTTCTTATACCATTGTCTCGGTGCTTGTTTCAAACCGTACAAGCTTTTCTTCAATCTGCAAACATAGTCCTCTTTTCTTTTTACTTTGAAACCCTCTGGCTGCTCCATGAATATTTCTTCCTCTAAATCACCATGAAGGAAGGCAGTTTTGACATCCATTTGCTCGATTTCCAGATCGAGACTTGTTGTTAAACCCAACACAGTACGAATGGATGTCATCTTCACGACTAGAGAAAAAATCTCATTAAAGTCGATACCCTTTCTTTGGTTGAATCCCTTTACAACTAGTATAGCTTTGAATCATGGTTGGAGATTGTGTTCTTCATGCTTGATCCTGAACACCCACTTATTCTTTAAAGCTCTCTTTTCTTCAGACAACTTCACTAATTCAAACGTCTTGTTCTCATACAGAGACTTAATCTCATCTTGCATGGCTTCAAACCACTTTTCTTTGTGTTCTCCTGAAATAGCTTCTTCATAGCATTTTGGTTCTCCTCCTTCAGTAAGTGTCACATACTCATCTGAAGGGTATCTGTGGCTTTCTACTCAACCTCTAGCTGATCTTCTCAAATCAGGTTGCACAATAGGAGGTTCATTTGCATCATCTTTGCCAGCTCCCCCTTCATCTTCTTATAGTAAGGCTCCCCCTTCATTTTGACTAGCAGGTAAAGGGACCGGCTCCAGATTTACTGGATGCTCTTATGTTTGCTTGGTCTCCACCTTTTTCTTGATATCTTCAATGAAGATAACATCTCTGCTTCTGATAATCTTCTTGTCAACAGGATCCCAAAGTCTATAGCCGAATTCTTCATGAGCATAACCCAAGAATATACATTCCTTGGATTTTCCATCAAGCTTGGTTCTTTCATCTCGTGGAATATGAACAAAGGCTCTGCAACCAAACACTTTCAAATGCTTGTAAGAAATATCCTTTCCAGTCCATACTTATTGTGGTATGTCGCCATTGAGTGGAATTGAAGGTGACAAGTTGATTAGATCAACTGCAGTTCTTATTGCCTCCCCCCAAAAGGAGTTTGGCAACTTTTCATTTGAAAGCATACATCTGATTCTTTCACAAATTATTCTGTTCATCCTTTCCACAACACCATTATACTGAGGTATTTTTGGTACCGTCTTCTTAAGCCTGATGTCGAATTTTCTACAGTATTCTTCAAATGGACCTCTGTATTCACCACCATTGTCTGCACGAACACAGTTTAACTGTCTTCCAGTTTCTCTTTCCACCTTTGTGTGAAGTTCTTTGAAAACTTCTAACACTTGGTTTTTGGTTCTTAGACCAAATGCCCACAATTTTTTGGAGTAATCATCAATGAAGGTTACAAAATACAAGGCACCGCCAAGACTTCTGGTTTGCATCATGCACATATTAGTATGTACCAAATCAAGAACATTTGGCTTTCTTGATGGTATGGAACTCCGAAATGCAACTTTGTGTTATTTTTCATGAATAAAATCAACACAATTCTGCAGATGTGCACCTTTAATCCCAGGTAAGAGATCTTTCCTTGTTAGCCTATGGAGTCCTTTCTCACTCATGTGACCGAGTCGTTTATGCCACAATTCGATTGGAACTTTTTTCTCCATTACATTTGTCCAGCTTTTCTACAGCTTTGCTTTTGTTATGTAGAGGGAGTTGGTTTTCTTCCCTCTAGCCATCACTAGAGATCCTTTAGTGAGCTTCCACCTCTGTCTGCCAAAATAGCTTTCGTAGCCTTCATTATTAAGCTTTCCAAAAGAGATTAAATTCAGCTTGATGTCTAAAACATGTCGCACATCTTTGAGGAGTATTTTGCATCCAGTGCTGGTTTCCAAATAAACATCTCCCATGCCGATAATTCTAGATGCTCCGTCATTTCTCATCCGTACCACGCCAAAGTCTCTAGTAATATAGGATGAGAAGATATCCTTCCTTGAAGTGACATGGAAGGAGGTGCCTGAGTCAACCACCCAGGTTTGATCTTGGTATGTGGGATTGATGATTTTGTCATCCAGGACAACTTTAACTTTATCTTCGGCTATTGCAGCATTTGTTTATGGAGCTACTGCTGGTTGATTCCTTGATTACTCAGCTTTCCATATTCTATAATCCCTTTTGAAATGTCCAAGCTTGCCACAGTGATGGCAAGTAACGTCTTTCTTTGACCGAGATTTTGATTGGCCCCTTTGTTGTCTGTGAGAAAATTTGCTTTTGCTTCTTCCACACCTTTCTTGTTTTTCTGACATAAGAGCTTCAAACATATCACCATTTTCCTTTCGCCTGGATTCTTTATTGAACAATCTGTCCTTTACCATCTCTAAAGTCACCTTTCCATTAGGGGCTGAATTTGTGACGGATACAAAAAGTGTATCCCAACTTTTTGGTAAAGAGATCAATAAAAATGCTGCCAATTGATTATCATCAAATCTGCAGTTCATTGTTGAGAGCTGATTTGCAACACTTTCAAATTCGTTGATGTGTTCTGACATGTTGCTGTCATCTTTGTATTTCAAGGTAATGAGCCGGCGTATCAAATTGACTACATTTTGTGCACTTGATTGCGCATACGTCTTCTCCAATTTTTTCCACAGCTTGTAGGCATCAGTTTCTTTGGCAACGCTCTGCATAATGATCCTATCAATCCACTGTCTGATTTGAGTTGCACACTTTCTGTTAAGCACTTCCCAATCTGCATCTTTCATTTCTGCTGGCTTACCAACAGCTACACCATTAACAGTTTTGATAGGCTACCACAGATCTTTCATGTATAAAAGATCCTCCATCATTGACTTCCAAACTGATTAATTTGTTGGAGTCAGTTTGGACATGTTGCATGTATTCTCCATTTTTTATCTAGATAGAAAAAATAATTTTTAACCAACCAAGCTCTGATACCACTTTGTAGGGGTTAATTAAATTTTTCTACTAGATAATAAATGAGATTAACAAAATAAATAAAGGCGGTGAAGTGTGCACAATAATATAAAGGCGGCTTAGCCTGCCAAATTCAATAATAAAATTAATAAGGCGGTCAAACCAGCCAATGGGTGAATTAAATAGGCGGTAAAAATCTGTTGTATAATTCAAGGAAAAATAAATATGACATCGATAATTTTTTACGTGAAAACCTTGTAAAAGGAAAAACCATGGGACCTAATCCAGATAAATCTTCCACTATAAAATAATGGAATTACAATTATAACCCTCAATTTGAGGCTCACACCATCACAAATTAGCTCACAAATAATATTTATTTTTCCACTCCCTTTCTCTATTATATACAATAAAAAAGATTACACTCACCTAAGCTCTCAAAATAATATTTATTCATGTCTCACTCCTGCAAAAACAAAGGCTCTCAATTTGTTTTACAATACCTCTTCACACATGCACATACTTTTGCACACCCACGGCCCACACAGAGAAAAAACAACTCTCACCAAATTTTTTTTCTCTCTCTCTTAACACTCAAAAGCACTTATATATATATATATATATATATATATATATATATATATATATATATATATATATATAGTCATATGAATTGGCTAAATTTTCAACCAATTCGGTGCAGCCAAGTTTTACTTCTTTTTTTTTTCTTTTTTTTTTAAATTTTGTGGGTTAACAGATCTCCCACTTGCAGGTGGAACCCACCAACAAGGGGGATACAATTTTATTTTAGCCACTGTGCTTTAGATTAAAAAAAGACTAATAATTGACTGTGTATAGTTGGATACAATAGCTACAGGCAAAGCAGCACAATAAAGTTAAAATCAAGCAAAAACCATACTGAAAGAAGACAGGAAGAGAAGAGATGGTCGACCCAGTACCCCATAGTGTCAGAAAGATATGGGATATTTGGAACATACGTGCTTCTGTTGTGTTCAGTCTGTTGTTGCAGACATTTCTCATACTGTTTGCTCCTTTTAGGAAACGCACTGCAAACAGGATTTTAAACTTGCTTATATGGGTCATTTATTTACTTGCGGATGCAACTGCAATCTATGCTATTGGACTCATTGCCAGCAGCCAAAATTGTCCTCCTCCTTCTGCTCACCCGGATAACGGTGACCTCTTAGCTTTCTGGGCTCCCTTCCTTTTGCTGCACCTTGGTGGCCCAGACACGATCACTGCTTTTGCTCTTGAGGATAATGAGCTCTGGCGCAGGCACTTGCTCGAACTCGTAGTCCAGATTGTTGGTACTGGTTATATCTTCATTCTAACTATTCCCAAGAATAAGGTAATTATCCCTTCATTGCTGCTATTTGTAGATGGGCTCATCAAATACCTGGAGCGGACTTGTTCTTTATATCTTGCAAACATGGATAATATCCGAGATTCTGTGGTCAAAGAAATCGACATCCCAAACTATGCCAAGTTTATGGAGGAATTCACACTGCGCCAATATGAGGGATTTCAAACAGTTGTAGAGGAACTTATAGAAGTCCAATCTCCACCAGAAACAAGAAATATGAACGATCTGCAGCTGGTGCAAGAAGCCTATGGCTTCTTCCAAGACTTCAAGGGACTTATTGTGGATCGAATCTTGACTTTTGATGAATTGAAAAGAAGCCGAAATTTTTTCAAAAGCATAAATGCAGAAGAGGCTTTGAGATTTATAGAAGTAGAGCTTAACTTCATCTATGAAGCGATGTTTAGCAAGGCAGCTGTTGTGCATTCTAAGTTGGGATATATTTTCAGGTTTATATCTTTTGGTTCAGTTGCGGCAGCCTTTGCGATCTTTCATTTCCAGGTAAGAAAGCATCGTTTCAATGAGTTTGATGTTGGGGTTACCTACGCCTTGCTGTTTGGTGCAGTGGGAAACGACATAGTTTCATTCTCCATGGCCTTTTTCTCAGACTGGACAGTGGCTTTTCTCAAAGATTATCGCCATGTATCACTGGATTGGGCAGCGCCACTCTTCAGCAAAATCCTGTCTCTAAAGAAAGCCAAATGGTATGCTTGGTCTCAAACAGAACCCAAACATACAAACTTCTCTACATCCATTCTATTTCGCAGGTGGTCTGGTTCGGTCTCAGGACATAACTTGATAAGATACAGTCTCAGAGCCCGTCCAGGCAGAATGCCAAATTCTAAGTGCATTTTCATCCAAAAAGCTGTTGATATCCTTCAACGTCCTGTTGATTGCTTGGGCGTGCTCATGAATAAAATGTTTCATTTGTTAGGCATCACGGATTATGTAGATGAGATGATGTATTTGTCTAAGACAAAAATTACAAAGGAGCTTTGGGAATTTATCTTTGCAGAGATGCAAGAGAAATCCGAGTTTGCAGATACTGGAGAAAAGGCCAAGGAGATATATTCGGCTAGAGGTGAATGGGTTCTCAAACATGCTGATATTAATTGCAGCAACTTAATGCGTTTTATTGAGAGCTTTACTTATGATGAAAGCGTTCTAGTGTGGCACATTGCTACTGAGTTGTTGTACAACACTGACGAAAACAACGGCGGGGAAGATATGGAGAGAGAATTCGGTAAGGTACTATCGGACTACATGCTGTATCTTCTAACTATGCAACCCACTATGGTAGCATCAGCTGCAGGAATTGGTAAATTAAGGTTTCGAGATGGTACTGGTGGGGTGGATAAAAAAAGGTTTCAAGATACTTTAGCTGAAGCCAAACGTTTTGTTGGTGAAAGGATCATTGGATTGGAGGAACGCGTGCGCAAGGCATGCCATCTTCTTCTCAGCGTGAATACAGAGGTTACTCCTATCAGGGTTAAAGGCGACAGAAGCAAGTCTTTGTTATTTGATGCATGTGTTTTGGCCAAAGTGCTAATAGAACTAAGGGAGGAGAAATGGAAAATTATCAGCAAAATGTGGGTGGAATTGTTGGCATATGCTGCAAGTCATTGCAAAGGAAATGCCCATGTCCAGCAACTAAGCAAAGGTGGAGAGCTTCTTACTTTTGTTTGGCTACTAATTTCTCACTTTGGGATAGGGGATCTTCAGGATGTACAAGTTTCAAGTGCTCGTGCTCGTTAAATGGTAGGAAATGAGTTCTTTTCAACTTAGTGATTGAAAAGTTTGATCTTCAATTCAATCAGTTTTCTTCTTGAAATTCTTCCAAAGAATTCAAAGCATTTTTGTTTTTCTGTTCTTCTCTTTGTTTTGTTGATTGGTATAACAGAGTTTGCTAGCAACAATGCATAAAACATCTGAAAAACACCTCAGATGACTGCAGAGCTTGGCAACCCAGGTTCATGAAAAATAGAGCAGCAAGTTGTGCTCACCTGTTTCATGGACCATTGAGTACTGATCCGCTGCATGTGCAATCAAAGCCTCAAGGTATCGTTATAGCCTCAGGAAACCATCATAAAGGCCCAACTATAAAGTACTCTTTCATTCACTGCCTTACTATTGTTATGTCATGGAGCCAATTGTAATAAGAAAAATTGAAAATTCTAATATCTAATAATCTAATAACAAATTCTAAAATGAAATAAAACTAATTTTCTTCTTATTAATATTATTTTATTAAAATTGTTATATTATTATTAATTATTATATTATGGCCAATTGGTAAAAAAAGCCAAACTTTTTCGACTTGTTGCAATTTTATCCCAACATTTAAATCTTTGCAAAAATATCCAAACGTTAAATTGCCTTTGCAATTTTAGCCAAATATTAAAATTTGGACAAAATTGCCCCCAAACATGTTGCTGTGAGAAATTGGTTAAAACCGAACCGGTCGGTTCGGTTCGATTTGGTTATATATAGGTTCAGTTATGATTTTTATAGTATAAAATTTCAGTTAGTCGGTTCGGTTTTGGTTTTAAAAGTAAAAAACCAAAAAAAACCGAACCGACTGAAATATGTATATATATATATATATATATATTTAGCAAGAAATATGTATATATATTATAAAATACTATATAAAATATATTAATTTAGAAAAATATATATACATATATTAATTTAGAAAAATATATATACTGAACCAAGCTAATAGGAGAAAATTATTATTATTATTATAAAAGAGAAATACAATAATTAAAAGCGCATTTTAAATTATAATTACTAAATAAACTACCAAGCTAATAGGAGAAAATTATTATTATTATTATTATTAT
>CATIWK010508811.1:0-10689 GCA_949634005.1 Mallotus japonicus
CACAAAATGGTAAACCCTTGGTAGCCCTCCAGAAACAATTGATTTAGACAACTTTGCCATTCGAATGGCAGCCACAAGGCTAGAATTAATACGCGGCTGACTAGCCATTTTTTGAGGAATTGCACTGCGGCATTTTGCACAAGTAAACTTCCTTTGTCCAATCCATTTCTGGAAACACTTAAGACAGAAATTGTGCCCACATGGAGTCTGAAGCAAGAACATATAAAGAAAGTTGTTAAATTTACAGACTTCGCAAAAGCGTTAATAAGAAACAAATCATTAGCAAATAATTCCACTCAACTTTTTCAAAAGCCGTTTTTTTTCGGAGCTGAACAAGTTCAATTCTACCAACCACAATATTTCCAAACATTACAAAAAAAACTGACTAATTAAATTCAAAATTCAGTTAAGATTTCGCGGTCTTTTTTAAAACTTCCCAAACAATAAAAAAGAGAATGAAGCTCAATCAAGCACACAAAATCAAATGCTAACACACATAAATTCACTCCAATAAATATAAGATCTGAATCTAAATGAATTGATGTCCTACACACACCCTAGTAAATGCTAATATAATCAAATAAATAACAGAATTAAAGCTTTATCATTAGTTCTCAGACCTTAATTAACAGTTAAAGATACAATCTAAACAAATGCAAAAGAGATCAATCAAATGTTAGATTTCAACAAACATCAAACGAGAACAATAAATAAAAAAAAAATAGAAAAAATAACTTACAGTAACTGGACGCTCAGGCAACTGCATACAAAAAGAACACTTAAAAGACTCATCAAGAACATCATAAACATCATTTTTCTTTTTATTTTTATTTTGATTATTATTATTAACATCATCTTCATCGTCATCTTCTTCTTCATTAACATCAACTTTACCACTCAATAATCGTTGTCTCTTTTTAGCCTTTTCTTTTTCATTAAGTGTAGTATCAGCTTCAATCTCTTTAATTTTAGCCACTAACTCACTTCCACCACCGCCACCACTGCCGCCAGCAGCGACATCAGCAGGAGCAGAACCTGCGACGCCGTCGCCAGAGCAATCCGGACACTCCCAGCGGAGAGTGGAAGCTAGGGTTTCAGGTTTAGAAAATAGACAAGCCACGTGCCAAGGAGCAACGCACGTGGCACATGTTAGAGTCTCTTCAGTTGCAGGTTTAGCTTTGCAACGCATGCAGACGCCATCGCCGTCGCAGGGGAGCTGGACTGGGATATCGTGCGCCATGAAACGACAGGGAGGAGTGCGCAGGATAAGGGTAGATTAGGCAGGTTGTGTGCGCAGGATAAGAGGCGAAATGTGAAGAGACGTGTGTTGGGGCTTGAGGCGATTCTTAAAGAGAGTGAGAGAGTGTGAGAGAGGCGGGGAAAGGAAAGTTTTTAGAGAGGCGGGTTAAGGATGAATTTTTGAAATTTTTTGAAAGGGTTGGTGAGGGGATGTCTGAAATTACTGTTTTGTCCTTGAGATTGTGTCTCTGTCATTTGTCGTTCGCTGTTTTTATTTGTTTCGTCATGTGACTTTAGAAAATTTTTGATGGCAGTGAAATGATTGATTCTACGTTTTTACTGCTGTGCCAACGCTGACTTTAATTAATAAATAAAATTGATGGCAGTGAAAAGAAATATAGTTTAATTAATTTTTATTTATTTATAATTATTGTTTAATTTTTGTATATAAGTATTTGTAATATATAATTATATATTAATGGTTATAATTGAATAAAAATAAATTTAATTATTATTCTTTATAATTGATTTAAGTGATAACATATGTGGATTTGTTTTTTAGCTAGTATAAATGGTTAATTTTCAACATCATAAGGGGAGAAAGGGAGGTGAGGGGTTCGAACCGTTCTTTCTTCAATTGGATGTCCACACTTTTTGTTATTTTAACTACTTGTAGGACATATGTGTGGATATTTAGACGTTAAAAGTATAATTCAAATCTCGTTCTCTAAATCTTTTTTATAGTGAAAAATTAACCACTTTAACTAGTTTAAAAAATTATTTATATATATTAAGAGAGACTTGTAAGATTATTCATGCCACTTTACAAATCATAATTCTCAGATTAATAAAAAAGGAAAAAAAATCTTGAATGATAAAGAATTTTGCTGTCTCTTTCGTTTCATTTTATTCCATTAACACATGATAAATAATTTTGTTTCCAATAATGATTTAGAATATAAATGTGTAATATAAATTATTTTGTTGATATTATCACATGTCATGATATAAAAATTTTGTCCTCTTTTATCAACGGGTGAAAGAAGAAATACATTTGTTATTTTTTATCAGTAATTTTAAAAAATTTATAATATTTTAAATTAATTTTTTATAAATATTATACTTAAATTTTTAATTTTTTAAAAAATGTTAATACTATCAACTAGTTAAAAATATTTTTTTAATATATTTAGACACACACATCATAGAAGAGCCTTTTAAATAACTTTTTCAAACCTAAATAGTTATTTTTTAGAAAAATGGGTCAATTTGGCCCTTAATTTTTTTACCCAGGTCAAATTGACCCTTTTTTTTTTTTGGTAATAACCTGTTTTTACTTTATTAGGCCAATTTATCTTTTTAATTTGTAGTATTGGTTGAATTGATCTTAAAAGTTATATTTATCTCCTTATTTTTCATATGTAAACAAAAGTGTCTAAAAATTTATAAACTTTTAAAAATTCTTTTAGTTAGTTAAAAAATTCTAAGCTAAAGTCCACGTGCATGAGCAGAGTAATGTCTAGTCTAGTCATCTAAGTGGGACCTACGCAGTTTTACAAGGTTTGTATATTCTTTTACAACGTTCAGCCATGATCAAACTTCCACTCTGAAGATCTATGCCGATATTTTTCTAGTTTTTTTTTTTTTTTTTCTCAAAAGGTAGATTTCATTAAAGAAAAAAACGGGGCTTACAAACTCTCCAGCTAATGAAGTTGGTCTGGAATACTATCATAAAAAGAACTACATCCAAGGGCTTTTCTATCCAGTTCATAGGCTGCCCAATTGCAATTTTTTTGCACAAAATGAAAATTACACTGGTGTGTTTTGTTTGAAAGCATCTTGGAGTCTGCTATTAGAGCTTCGATCTCCATCGGGGGGTTGACTCTTTCAGATACAGCCTCGATTGAAATCTTGTTGTCCCCTTCGATGATAAGTCAATCCCATCTTCTATGAACTCCCATCTCCAAGGCTGTTCTAAAACCAATTGCTTCCAGGACCAGGGGATTGGTTATGGAAACAAATCTTCTGATATCATAAGCCAAGATTTTACCATCTGAGTTTCTGGCGATGACTCCCACTGCTCCTCTTTAGTGCCTCTTATCCATTGCCGCATCAAAGTTGATTTTAATTACTTGCTCCGGAGGCAGAATCCAAGCGTTGGGTGTTTCCCGATTTGGGATTAGGATTTATTCTAGCGCTTGATCTTGATCTTGATTATCCTTCCATTATTTCCAAAGTTACTTTACGATATTGACCGTATCTATTGGAGAGGGATTTGCATGGTTGAAGATCCTATTGTTCCTCGTCTTCCATATTGCCCAGAGGGTGAAAACCACTTGTTGCAGTATCTCTTCTCTATTTGGCACATTCTCTAGGTCACTGTTAAGGGCCACCCACTTCTCTTTCATTGACTCGCCATTCAAGGATTGGGGTCTCAGAGCTAAAGGACTAGAGAACCAGACTTGGGTTGCTTCAACGCAATCAAACAAAAGGTGGTGAGTTGTTTCCTGCTCTCCGCAAATGCTACATTTTCCTTCTTTGCTACGGATTCTTTTTTGAAGGATATCACGCACCGGTAGAGCTTCTCTTAATGCTTTCCACAAAAACACTCTTAATTTCAAGGGAATGTTGAGTTTCCAAAGATGTTTTCCAGCCTTCCTTGTTTAAATTTGGATGTTTTGAGCTACTTGACAAGGCTTTGCTTTCATTTCTTAACTGCAGGGTGGAAAGATAGCCAGACTTCACTGTGTATTCTCCATTCTTTGAAAAATTCCATATCAGCTTCTCTGGGAGATTGTACTTGCTGATTGGGATGTTCAAAATAGCTTGTGCGTCTTCTTCCTAAAACATTTCTTTGATGAGGTGGATCCTCCATGTTGAATCTGAATGATGAATTAGATGTTTGACCATAACGTATTGCCTCCAATCCCCTTCTCTAAGTCGAGGCTTAAAAGGGTAAGTGGTGGGAATCCATGGATCCTCTCTATAGCGAATGGAGCATCCATTTCTAGCCTGTCATCTTGTTCCCCTGATCAGGATGTCTCTGCCTGCCATTATACTCCGCCATCCCTAAGATGGATTTCCTTGCAAAGAAGCTTTAAGAAATGACTGGTTCAGGAAATATCTGCTTTTAAGGAGTCTAACTACCAGCGAGAAAGGCTGTGTAATCAATTTCCACCCCTGTTTGGCGAGTATAACCAGGTTGAAACATTCTAGGTCTTTAAACCCGAGCCCTCCATGTTCTTTTTTCATGCACGCTTCTTCCCAGCTAATCCACACCATTTTTCGTTGCTCATCTCGTTGGCCCCACTAGAAATTTCTAATCATTGTGTTGATTTGTTTTGCAGAGGCTTGAAGGAAGTTTAAAGCAGGCCATGGTGTACACTGGGATGGCCATTGCTACTGCTTTTATGAGTACCTCCTTTCCTCCCATTGACAAAAGTCTTTCTTTCCATCCTACTAATTTCCTTTCCACTCTGTTTTTTAATTCTCTGAAGGTTTGAAGTTTCGATTTCTGGAAAGTGGCTGGCAGTCCCAAGTATTTGTCCTGTATCCCAATATTAGCTATTCCCATATGTTGAGCAATATTTGTTCGGCTGTGATGACTTGTGTTTTTGCTGAAGAAGATCATCGATTTTTCCAAATTAATTTTTTGGCCGCTAGCTTGAGAGTATAAGTGGAGGATGTGATTAAGTTGCTCAATCTCACTAGGCATGGCTCGGCAAAAAACCATGGAATCATCCGCAAAATAGCAGGTGGGAAATTGCTGGGCTTGTTCTTCTAAGTCTGATCCCTGTGATTTTTTTTTTTGTGCCTCCGCCTGTAAAAGAAGGTTAGTGAAGCCTTTTGTAATCAAAACAAAAAGATAGGGTGAGAGAGGATCGCCTTGTCTAATTCCCCTAGATGGTATATTGTAGCGGAAGCTTTTTTCATTGATGGAGTAAGAGTAGGAGACTGTTGTTATACACTTTATTATCCAAGATATCCATCACGGATGAAAGCCTAATGTCTCTATTATATGCTTAACAAAAGGCCATTTTACTAGCTCATATGCTTTGCTCATGTCGAGCTTGATTGCAGCTTCTGGATTGGATCCTGCTCTCCTATTCTTTTAGATGATGCATGAGTTCATGAGCAAAAACTGCTGAGGAGGAATCACTATCAAAGGAGTGTTGATACCCTCTACAAACTGCTATGTCATCGTAGAATGATCTACAGAACTTTCTAAATTCTTATATTGCTGGCATGATAGTATCACAAGAGCATCAAAAGGATTCAACTCAGCTTGAGTAATTCTAGATTTCTCGACTCCATCTTTATCTCGTTGCTTCTTAGTCTCAAGAAGCAACTTTCTTTTTTGCTAATTTAATAAAAAATGCTTATATTGCTCTACACTTAACCCAGTTAAAGGGTCAATATATACCACCATATGACTAAGGTTTATAAATATTAGAAACATTAAGCCTAGAGGATCAATCCATATTGCAATTTGAGTACATTATTTGACCCTTTCGCCCCTAGAAAAGCTCAACACCTGACTAAACTTCACTGCGCTTTGCACTATCCTCTTTTAAGTTGGGCTTAAAGGGCTTGAGTCAAGAACAGAAGATTGTAGGCCTAAATTTAGTGCATCATTGTCACTATTAACATTCTTATCACAATAGGATAATTACTCTAGCCCCCTGTGTTTATGCATATTACACTATTTCATCCCTGACATTTGAAAAAATATTTATTCACCCCTGACATTTGCAACAGTTCATACTCATTAGTCCCTCTGTCAGGGGTGAAATAGTATAATAATTGCAATTTTCAGAATAAATATTTTTTCAAATATTAGGGATGAAATAGTGTAATATGCATAAACACAGGGGGCTAGCGTAATTATCCCTATCACAATTAATGTTCCTGGTAGGTGCATTTAAAGCAATCAAAGCTAGTTCATTATTATTACTCATTACTAGATAAACTTTCTGCATCATGGCCTTTTCATTTGCAATCAAAGGAGTACGTGTCTCATGTTCTTTACAAATTTACTAAAGAAGACAATAATCTTCTAGGGGATGTTCAACTTTATGCAACTATTCATTTTCCTCAATCGTAACGTAGGACCAAAACTTGCAAGTTCCTTCCTTTTAGATGAAGCCACCAACTTGCTTAAGAAGATTGTTTGCATTATTCACACTTTCTAGAGAAATAGAGATTCTTATTGGTATAGGAGAAAAGCACCGCATCCATGGACTATACTTAGGTCGATCTTGGTTCAAGATACCAACATCTTCAGCATCCTAAATCTTACAACTTTTAATAACGTGCCCAATACATCCATAATGGAAGCAAAAATCTGATAAAACATTCATTCTTAATTTGAAACCATTCTGCTTCTCCCACCAACATTTTACACCAAAACCCAGTAAACAAAGGTTTGATTAACTGCCATTAACACTTTCATTATGAAGAAATCACACCGACCCACTGCATTGCCCTAAGAATGGTCAATATTCAATAAACCTGTAAATAGTCTTATGTTCTCATTTGACTTGGCGACATTCCATGAACCTAAATCTAAATGCGAATTAGAGACTGACTAAGGATAACCTTCTAAAAGCATATTCTTATCAACTTCATGTAAAAGTTCAAACATAAATTTGTCGGGGGGCTTTTTCTGAACCATAAAATCCCTTCCTAGTTTCCATGAGGCCTACAATGAAGCTTTGATTATATTAACAGTTAAGAGGCTTTACATTCATCAATAACCCCACAAGAGCATGTTTCTTTTTGGTTTGAGAATCCTATTGATCCTTTAACAGACTTATTAAAGGTTCATTGCACTTAAGATTTTTAGTTTTGGAAATAAGTTTGGAAATGATCTGAAGACGATGATTCCATGGCAACAATAAGATATGAATATGAAGAAATTCCAGAATGACAAAAATGTAGGACACAAGGAAGAAAGGAGAGTAAAGGCACAAAAAAGTGATAAAACCATAACAAACTTACAAGATACACCAAAGGAAAATCAAAAGACATGGAATCTAATAATTATTAGTTGAAATCGAGAAGCATTAAACATGGAAAGAGAAGGATTAAGCAATAAACGCAGTGTCAGAAGATAATAACTTTAGCAAGAAGAGAGAACTCTTAGTTAGCTCTACTAGAGAGAGTAATTTTTCAGTTAATTACTTAAAATTTACATTTGAGACAAAACTCATTGTAGAGTGTAATTTTTCTAAAAGAATATAAAGTTTCAATCCTTTTGTTCATAGTTAAGGGTCTACTTTGTCCATTAGCCCATATAAAAATATGGATTGGGGATGGGAGGGGAGAAGAGTGAGACATAAGAGTCATTAATTAATTTTTAAATATGGCTAATAAGATCATTCATTAGATATTTAATTATTTCAGTTTGAAATTAGTAAACTAAAAATTGAAAAAAAAAAAACTAATAGTATATTGTGCCAATATACTTCATCATTTTTTTTCTAGCGTTGAGCATGAATCGAATCAATTCAATGAATACAAATTCTCTGGAGCCGATTCAAAAGTCAAAAAAAAAAAAAAAATCTTCAAAACCAAATCTAAAAATTTATATCTCTATCTTGAATTGTTCCAAATTTTTGGAGCAAATCGGGACGAAAATTTGGAGCAAATGAAGATTTCAAATCCCTTATTTATATTGTTTAACTAGTGGAGCAACCCGCGTTTCACTGTGGGGCGAAAAAAAATTCAATTTTAAAAAAATTGAAAAAATAATAACCAAAAAAATGTATAGAAAGTGGCATTTATAACAGTAATTTCTATTATTGCTGCATAAAAAATAGTTCATTCTACAAAATAAACTTAAATAGGAATAACAAATACTATTATAGTCACTGTTTAAAGAGTACAACCTATATTTGCTCTTAAACTGCATGTCTTCAAGGTAGACATAAGTTTGACTATAGTTTCTATAAATGACTACATGCTTATCCCTAATTATTTGTCTGAGTCTTCATTCAGTTAGTACATATATGTCATATGAGAAAAAATGGTAAACTGCACCTGCATTTTTTGAGAGGCGATTCTTCAGGAAATAAATCAACTTCAACCTAACCGATTGTTATAGTTGTGGAAGGAGACTCGTGGCTTGCAATATTTCGGATTGATGAACATTTACAATTGACCTCCCATCTATGCAAATTATAATTTTTTCAAAAAATAATTATAATTACGATTGACCTGTAAAGGTTATAATTATAATTTTTCATACGCAAATTATATAAAAGTATGTATATGTTTTTTTTATCTAACACAAGATGAAACATGAAATACAAATAATGACATACTAATATAAGGCACCAAACAAAAAGTGGCCTAATGGGGAGGAAAAAAGTAGATATAAAATTGTTAAACAGTGATAAATTTTAAATTTTGATACATAGCAACCTAAAAACATGAATGGAGTTATAAATAAAAATGATTTTTTTTCCGGGAAATGAAAAGCACAAAATAATAAAAAAAATGAAATAAAACATGCAATGGAAAGAGATATGAAAATAAATCAGAGTATAATAAAGTAAATGATTGTGAACTCAAAACCAACATCGTATGAAAAATATATAAAAATAACAACAATTAATCAACATAAATGAACAAAATAGCACTGTGGGAAAAAAATGTTGTTTGAATAAAGGAAAATAATAACTAAAATAAAATAAAGAGTTAAGTATAGTTTCATACTAATTAATTAGGTTTACGAATTATTTGGTATCGTCAATTTGGATGATCCTCTAGATGGTTTTTTTAAGTTTTTGTTCCAGGATAGATTAGGAGTGGCAACTCCTCGTAGTTGTATTATCTAGTGTTTTGTGTGACTTTGCTTTCCCTCTTATGTAAAAAAAATTAGGTTTACGAATTATTTGAGAAAAAAAATTATTCTTTTTTTTAAAAGCTAATAACTTTTTGTGAGCTACCATCTAAAATAAAAATTAACCAATTTTCCCTTGTCAAAATATTTTTTTTCTTTTTTTTAAAAAAGATAAAGCTAAACACTTCAAAAAAAAAAAAAAAGAGCTAGTTATGCACCTATATGAGCAACTTATTTAAAGAGGACCCAATAAAAAGGAAAAAAGATAATATTAATAATCATGAAATATTGAAATTAATAAAAAAATTAGAGCAATCAACAACA
This sequence comes from Mallotus japonicus, assembly GCA_949634005.1. Classification (NCBI taxonomy): domain Eukaryota; kingdom Viridiplantae; phylum Streptophyta; class Magnoliopsida; order Malpighiales; family Euphorbiaceae; genus Mallotus; species Mallotus japonicus. Next base: position 9,410 of record CATIWK010508811.1, read on the forward strand.
GTTTATACATGAAATAAAGTAACTATTTTAACAAACGTAGTCAAATTTTAAAAAAATAAGCTAGCATATGGGAAAAAGGGAAAATGAAAAAAAAAATAGTTCACCATACAAATTATAACAATTAATCAACATAAATAAACAAAATAATCTAGTGGAAAAAAATTGTTGTTTCAATAAACGAAAATAATAAAATAAAATAAAAAACTAAGTATAGTTGCATAATAATTAATTTGGCAGACTCACTATTAAAGGAAGGAAATGATTTTTTTTTTTTTTAGGAAAAAATGGACGAATTTTTTTTTTTTTTTTAAAATTAGCCATTTGTACAGTTGTCTTTGTACAAAAGTTGGGAAGCCAAAACCGTTTTATTGCCATGATGGTGATTGCAAATGAGGGGAAGAAGGTAATTTTATTGTTAAAACCACGGTGGCTATTTTGTAGTTAACCATAAAATCAAATGGCAATTACTCATTTCAAATGCAAATGAGGGCAAGAAGGAAATTTTAATGTTCAAAAACACAGTGGCAATTTTGTAATTTATCATAAAACAAAATGGCAATTCTCATTTCAGGTGAAGGAAAAGACACCTTCGGACGTGGACATATGAGGGTGGTGAACTGGCAGATGGGGTATAAACGTAATGTTTTTAAAACGACGCCGTTTTGTTCATAGGCTACTCTTGAATCATGGGGGTAGAAAAGTCAAATTAACGTTAAGGAAACTAAGTGGCAATTTTGGAATGCGATGCAGAGTTGAAGTTGTAGGCTTGATGGAGAATGGTGGAGGTGGCTGTTGCTTGCCTTGTGCGCTTGACCTTGAGAAACAGATCATTATGCACTTTATCAATGAAGCTGATCTTCATTTGAATGAAGGCAATTTATACTATGTCGTTTCCTCCAGTTTTCATTTTTACTTACTTTCTTGATTTTTCATCTGCATGCAATTACAAATTTCAATTGAACAGACTCTGAATTAAGTTTCATCATTAATCATTTTTATATTTTTACAAAAACTATCCTTGTGCATCAAATCAACTTCTTTTCTTTTATGATTTTGCTGTTTTTATCATAAAGTGGGAGTGGAGTTATTGTGAGTAGTATTAGGAAATGAGACCATCGGTGAGCTGCTGCATCTTTTTCAGTTTTGCAGGTTGAGATGAAGAAATTTATTTGTTGTAGTGTTTCAATAATTGAAATTTTATAATTGTATTGGGCAATTGTTTTTAGTGTTTAATTTTGGTTTGTTGCTTTTTAATTTTTTTGTGATAATGAATTGAAAAT
>CATIWK010508818.1:0-15795 GCA_949634005.1 Mallotus japonicus
AATTATTAAGGAATGTTTTTTTATTCTCTTGAAAATCAAGTCAAATCAATTATAAATTGGTCAAACATTTAAATATTAACATTTATTTTTTAAAATTTATGAATAAAACATATAAACTAATAAAAATATGTATTAAATGTTCGAATAAAAAAATATTTATATAAATAAATAATTTTTTTAAAAAATATAATAATATTTTTAAAAATAAATATTTTATAAATAGTTTATAATAGATAATTATAATATTAATTTTTAATATATAAAAATAATTATAATGTTAATTTTTTATATATGTAAAAATATTTTTTTATAAAAGAAAATTTAGTTGTTAAATGATGTTGATTTTTATTCTCATTCTCATTCCCTAGAAAATCAAACACCTTTTTCAAATTTTTATTCCCTTTCTTATTTCTTCCCATTACGATTCCGGAGTACGAAACAAATGCTCCTAAATAGTTTGTTTATTACCATGGCCTGTTTGGTATAGATTACGATGACTTCCTTTTTCTTACCATAATATTTATATATATTCCATGATGATGCAGTGCTAGGTTCATGGTGTCGGCTAAAGTATCCTCATGTAGCTCTTGGTGCTCTTGCTTCACCGGCTCCAATTCTTTACTTTGATGATATTGCACCCCATTTCATTGTGACCAAAGACTATAAAGTAAGAAAACAAGTCTTCCCTTCTCTTTATTAGTTATTTCCTTTTTATAATTATCTGGCGGTCAGAAGAATTTTAAGTTAGGTGAACTCTATAATGGGTAAATTTCTTCTAACAACTATTTCCCTATACACAAAATTTAAACTCGAGACTTGAAAATAATTCAAACTCCTTATCAGTTAAACCAACAAACAAACATTTGGTTATTAATTAGTTTATTTTTTCAATTTTTTCTGCTCTTGACAACCTTTTATAATTATCTTAACTGACGTTATCATTTTGGGGTGGTGCAGGAAACTAGTGAAAGTTGCTATCAAACAATAAGCAAATCATGGGCAGAAATTGAAGCAGTAGCTTCCAAGCCTAATGGTCTTTCTACTCAGCAAGAAATTCAAGACTTGCAAGTAAAAAAAAAAAAAAAAAAAAGACAACTTAATATACTATTGTATTGCAATTAATGACACTAGCTATTTATTTAATATCTAACTTTGGTTTTCCTTAGATCTTTGAAGAGAACTTTTGAGCTTAAGGCCTACTTGCACTCAATATACTCAGAAACATCTCAATATAATGATCCACCTGATCATCCAGTTACGGTTGTTTGTAGCAGAATTGATGGAGCACCAAAAGGCACTGATATTCTTGGAAGAATTTTGCTGGAGTTGTTGCTTTTAAGAAATTGGTCCTGCTATGACATGAATAAATACAACATAAAAGATGAAGAATCTGTTGCCTGGAGATGGCAGACATGTAGTGAGATAGTGGTGCCAATAGGCCAGGAAAGAAATTCAATGTTCCCACCATTAACTTTCAATCTGAACAGCTTTGCAGAGGAGTGCAAGAGCTTGTTTGGTGTTGTACCTCAGCCTCATTGGGTCACAACTTATTATGGAGGACATGTATGTGCATATAGCTACTCAACTACTCAAATTGAGTCTACCTTTTTACTGTTGAAAAGCTGCTAAAATTAACTAACTCCACAACTATACATGGCAGGACTTGAAACTGATCTTGCATAGGTTTGCTAGCAACATTATCTTCTCAAATGGGCTAAGAGATCCTTATAGCAGTGGAGGGTAAACAAAAAAACATCTCTTTTGACTCTAGAATTTTGCTTAATTGTCTATCTTATACTAAAGTAAATTTAATTTTTGTAGGGTGTTGGAGAACATATCAAAAACTATTGTTGCCATAACTACAGCTAATGGTACTCCTCAAAATAACTCTTCTTTTTTTTTTTTTTTTTATTAATAAGAGGTCATATGACCTAAGTTTGGATAGACTACACAGCAAGGGAACAGTTCTCTGCTTTTAAATTAACGACGGCAGGAATCGAATTCTTGACCTCATACACACATACATGTATATATATAGTAAACCAGTGGTCCATATATATAGCTAATGTGTAGTGGCTTATCCTCTAAATTTGCAGGATCTCATTGCTTGGATATACAGCAAGCAAGGCCAAGTGATCCACATTGGTTGGTGATGCAAAGGAAAACTGAGATTGAAATAATCCAAGGATGGATTTCTGAGTACAACACTGATCTTCAACTGCTCAAAGATCAGAGAAGTGGCTAGCTATTGATAAAATATTTTTAATTTTGGAGTCCTATGATATGTATACCATATATCCAAAGTTATCGTTTGAATAATTATATATAGAGGAGCTACATTAATGGATATGAAATAATATTATTAAGTTATTGTCTCTATAGCTTCTTCATATAGTTTATGCATGTTTGATGTGGCCCGTAAAAAATGAAATTCTAGAGTGTGTATCAACTATCAAATAATTGTTTATGAAATAAGAGATATAATTTTACTGAATTTTTTATTTAATGGGGCAATAATTAAATTAAATTCAAAAAGTGAAATTTACCCAACATGACGATACTTTTAAATTCAAAATAATGTTTTAGTGGTGTAAAATTTCATAAATTTTTGTATAAAAACATTTTATGATGGGAGATTTTCTATTTGAATGTTAATTAAGTTAAATTTTTCTAAATTAGATAAAAATTAATTTCCATCTCCAATATGTACGAACACTTTATAATGTTTTTTTAATTTTTTTTTGACACTCAACACTTTATAATGTAAAAAAAAAAACTTTAATGAGTGAGAAAGTAATCAAGTGGTAACTTCTCTTCAAAAACATGTTGAGGTGTAAGGTTCAATTTCTACCGTCGTTGAATCAAAAGGGGCCGGTTACCCCTATTATATAGTCCATCAAAACTTAAATTATAGAGTAAATTACATTTTTCTCCCCGAAATTTGACCTAATTAATACTTGTCTCCCTCTTATTTAAAAGTCAAACATTTACCTCCCTTAATTTTTATTCCGTTAACATTTAAGTACTTCTATTAGGATTGCAAGTGTTAATTAGATCAAACCTTGGGGAGGAAAATGTAATTTGCTCTAAATTATATAGAATATATGTTATATTTATATAGCTATAGTTTTCTCTGATTTATCACTCCATTCGATTTTTGTGGCCTGCACACGTAAAATAATTTTTAAATATACAACTGAAGTGTAATTTATTTATCTTGTCTAGAAGATAAAATGGTCAAAATGGATATGAATGTATGTGATACACTACCTAAATTTTGATTTATATGCTATATATACATTGAAGAAAAATAGAGATAAAGTCAACAACTGGAATGTGGCATACATTGGGCACATGCCACCCCATTAGGGACCATTATTATCATTTTGGTTGGCCATTAACATATCTAATTCCCAGTTTCTACTATATATATACACTGGAAAACAAAAAGACTCGAAAATGCTCATTAAAGTAGCTTTTTATGAAGATGGATTTTTTTTTTTTTTTTTAGAATATTTTATGAAGATGATGGAAGATAGAACTACATATAGTTTTAATTACTTTAATTTTCAAAGTTTGATCATATCAACAAATGCTCCAATTCATTTATGTATTAATTGTTGGACCTTTGGCCTACAAAGTGCAATATGCAATAGTGCTTTTTTTTTCAACCGAACATTAATTGATAGTGCATTTTGCGGGCGTGGCCATTTTACATGGAAATATATGTATAATTGGTTTGTTTTCAAGTCAATGGTGGCATATATATGTCCACATATAGGTCGTAGAAGCAATATTCTAGGAAGTTACCAATTAGATAAAGTGGTTAGGGAGGAAAGGGAGGAAAGATGCGGGATTCGATCTACACTCTTCATAATAAATTATTTAAATTTTTTATTATTTGTACTACTCGTAGAAACTCCGAAAAAGTTAACACTATATATGTGCATGAAGTTGAGTGTTTTGTGCTCCACTCAGAATAATTTTATCATTTTGTAAAATATGTCTGCAAAACCTTTGCACCAACAACTAAGGAATTGATTCTCCTCACTTTTTTTTTTATTATATTTTGATATTCATTAGTTATAATAATTTTAACTAATTTGAATCAAATTAGATAAATTCTATTTAATTATGATTTGAATAATTTTTTTTATTAATTAATTCATTAAAATACTTGTGAAATTAAGATGATTCATTTGGAAATTAAAATTTTATCTTCTAAAGGAACTTAAATTTTAAATTAAGTTTTTAATTTAAAAAGTCTAGGAAAATTTTATAATTTTCAATTTTATTTTAATTAAGTTTTTAATTTAAAAATCCTATAATTTTTAAGGGAAACTTTTATAATTTTGATCAACTAAAAGCTGTTGAATAAAATTAAAATTCATTGAAGGGGGCTAAAAATTAGAAAAGACGGCATGTAGTTTACAACTCAGAGCCGCTGTGAACGACTTGCCGTTTCTCATGTCCCGTTCGTCATAGACTCGTAGTAGGAAGCAGAAGCTACAATTGATTTTGAATCTGGAAATTAGGGTGTCTCTCAACAGAAAAAAAAAAATAAATAAATCAGTAAAATTCAACGAATTGAAAAGAAAAATGTTGAGACTGAATCGATTAATTAATCCAGCCAATACCTCAACAAAAGCTTCAATTTTGTTATTTCAGCAAAAAGATAAGATCTTTGATCCTCTTCCTTCTCATCATTTCTTCCAGAAGACTTCAGCCCGTTTTCTCGACATTTATCAGGTGATAATCAATTTCCCTCAATACCCAATTCCCATCTTTTGAAAAAGATTTGATCTTTGATACTTTTTGTGTTAATTTGTGTGCTAATTTTTTGTTAATTATTTGCTTATTTGATCTAAGTTTTTTGTTTCCGTTTCTTTTGGGTCTAATTTCAGCTTGGAAACAAAGCAGCTATCGAGAAAGAGCGTGCTAGGCTGTAAGTGTTATCATGTATAATTCTATTTCTTGTAAGTGTGTTTAAATCCTTGCTGCTTTGAGGATAGTGTGAAGAAGAATTCAGATGATAGTGTGAAAATTGAGGTTTATATTTGATTAATTTATTTCAGTGATGTGATTTAGGGCAGTGCAGATGAGATGAATAGGGGTTACTTTGCTGATATTGCTGAGCTTAAGCAGCATGGTGGTAAGGTAATGCAGTTATGAACTTATGATTCAGTTGTTTTTTTTTTTTTTTTCTTTTTTTAAGTTCGGTTGTATAGTTATGCAACTAACTGTCATTTGATTGATTTTGTTTATGTTAACTGTGCAATTTGTATGGTCGTTTTTTATTATCATGAATACATAAGCAACTCGGTTAGATTTTATTTCATTTGCTAGGTGTCTATATATATGTCTTGGAATGATGAGATTGTGCATTGCTATGATTAGTTTTGTATTATGGTGTTGGTACCAATTTTAAACTGTGGCCAATATTTTAAGATTGTCAAATTAAGCTGGAACTTATGCATGAAAATAATTAAATTATGCTTGTTCCTGCATCTGCGGTGAGATCTGTTTGGTCCGGACATTATGTAATATTATATGCTTTTTCAGAAGGGGATTTTTAGTTTGGGATTGATGATTGTGCAGATTGCAATGGCAAATAAAATTGTAATTCCTGCAATGGCAGCTGTAAAGTTTCCCAACTTAGAAGTGAACTATTCTGACGGTAAAACTTTCAAGTTGCCCATTGTGGGGTCGAATGGAAATGCAGCTGATGGCAATATATCAACTAATCCTAAAGCATCTATACTATGCCTCTCATTTCGAGCAAGCTCTCAGGTATGGAATTTGAACATCAATAAACAACATTTATAATTGTTATGATGCTCCCTTGCAAATTATAATGTGTGAATTACTATGGAAAATGTTGAATGTGTTCCTTGAAAATGTAAACAAGGCATTATAACTTTACAAGTGAGAAAAAAGGTTAAAAATGGAGAAGAAAAGTAATCAAATCTGTACAGACAAAACATTTTGTGGGATTTTTCTGTCTGAACATGAAGACTGAAACTAATTAATCCAGTTAACAATATTATGAAACAATTTTTTTGGAGTTATTGCTTAATTTTCCTGAATAGGGTTATTTTGCTTGAGCTTAATCCAGTTAACAATATTATGAAACAATGTTTTTGGAGTTATTGCAATGAGAAAGAGAACTGGAATAAAGTGTCCTGTCATCTTATTGATAGACTGAGTGCTAGTGTCTTAAGTGTTTTCTTAATTGTCACCTGATATTGAGACTGTTGCCTCCATGTGGTATATAGCTTATTCTAATTGTTGTAAGAAGTCCCTATTCAGTTCCCTCAGTTGTTCTCTCTCTTTTATAGTTCTTAAGAAGCTATTGCATAGAATTTGAAAGATTAAAATAAATGAACCACATGGAGTTTCTGGTTGGGATTATTGTATGTCGTTTATTTGAATTCGATCTTTTTTTCTTTACAGGCAATGATTGACTCCTGGACTGCACCTTTCCTTAATATTTTCCATGATGCAGATAATATTCACCTGTATGAGGTACTAAACTGCACTTTATGATATAATTGTTTTACCATATTGATGTGGAATTAGAAGGTGTGAAACTGTAGGGACAATATTTTTCAATTTGATTGGTGCCAATAGTGAGCATATCATTCAGATTCTCATAATTGATAAGATATCATGTTGCATGTTATTCTTGCGATATTCTTAAACTTAATACTAGGCTCATATTTTCAGGTCTCATTTATAGACTCATGGCTTTTATGTCGAAATCCAATCAAGCGGCTGCTGCTCCGTATAATGAGGAAATCTAGTAGTGATGGAAACAATGAACTTCAAAAGCAGATTGTTTATTCATTTGGTGACCATTATTACTTCAGAAAAGAACTTAAAATATTGAACCTTCTGACTGGGTATTAAAGCTTTTCGCATCATGGTTTATGCCTTGTAAAACAAGTAGTTTTAAAAATATGCTTTAATAATGTTACCTCTACACAGGTATATTTTCCTACACGACAAATTTGGTAGAATAAGATGGCAAGGCTCTGGATTGGCCACGCAAGAGGAGCTATCCTCTCTCATTTCTTGCACATCATTTCTTTTGGAAGAGAAATGAGGTAATTGACACATAATGTTTGTCCTTGATGTTTAAACAATCTCTGATTCTACAGTACAAGAACTTAAAGCAAATATTTATCTGATAATGTGAGCAGACATTTTAACTTTCATCTTCATTTTGTGCTTGAAATAATTCAGTATCCTGGTTTTTGTAAATATGATTGATTTCCCTTGTATTTACTTGCAGGGGATGTTGGCAGGTGAAGAGAGAACATTGTTGATGGCAGTTATATTCCTAGGCCTTCAAAAAAAGAATTTTGTTTCTTCAACAGGCCTCTGTTTTGTTTTTTGAGACCTGGAACATTTAGTTTTGAAAGCCATGTTTACAATAATCTTTTACATAACCTTGTATATTTATGAATACTGAAGGATCTAAAGAGTTGAATGACACTTTTTCTTTAGCATCTCACTGTTCTTTTCCGCAAGTTTCAGAACACAACACACTAGAGGCGCAAAGCCCACATCAGAAGGGAAAATAGCAAGCCCTCTTGCGTAGCTTAATGAACTCAACCTTTGGTGGAGGTAATACTGAAGTAATATTTTAATCAAACCACACTCATATTTTTTACTTTATTAATTTTCAAACAAAAGAGGGAATAAAGAGAAGATAGAGTTGGAAAGAGATCAAAAGATTTAACCAAAATAATTCAAAACAAAAGCAGGAAATGATAAATGAAAGTGGTATGGTAAACCTGCAAAAGGCATTGAGAAACCAAGCAACAACATTGAAGCTTCTTAGAGAAATATATATTTATATATTGGGTTGGTAGCACATCATATTTAAAGCACATTATTTTGTCTAACAAACAACATGGGCTGTTCTTTTAGCACATTTAAGTACCACCACCACTTATAAAGAGATCTTTTGTTCAATTCTTCTTTTTCTTTTGTTATGCAAACAAAATTCTTGATATATTAACATAAACAAAGTAAGAATTGGTCACAAAAAAAAAAAAAAACAAACAAACAAACAAAGTAAGAAAAAACTAAAAACCCATTTTAACATTATTATAAAATTTTCAGAAGAATACACAAATAGCTACTACAAAATGGGATTAAATGCTATATGTTGATAAGAAGTAATAGCCTTTTCCATTGTTATCATTATTATTTTTAACAAACTAAACCACCATATAGCAAGTGATTAGTGTTGTATGTTAGCCAAAATTTGCTTTCTAAGCAAAAAATCATTATTATTTAGAAGACCCAGATTCTGTTGCCACATCTCTTGCAAGAAAAGTTGAGTATCAGTAGGTATGGCCATGGGGAAGGGAAGATGAGGGGAGAGGAGGGCATATCTTGTGCACAAGTTATAAGCACTTTACTCATTCAATTCAACAACCCACAAAAGTAAACATTGTGAATATACAATATGCATTGATCATCTTTATAAAATACCATTAATTATTTTTTTTCTTAACAATATGACTTGTTCAACCCATTACAAAAATAATTAATCAAATTGTTTCTAAGAAAAAATTTAATTACGTAATGGCTATGATCCTCTAATTTACTTGGTTAACCTTTGAATTGTAAGATGGTTAAACAAGAAATCAAGACCACTTTGCATTATTTTAATTTTCATATGTAAATATGTCAATGTCTACTATCTAATAAGCTAAAATTAAGTATGCACTTAAAGAGTTTATTTTCTTTCAAATTATTTGTATTATTATTATTTTTTTTTCTAAATTATTGGTATATAAAATTTATTAAATTCTGACTACTCTAATTTAAGGGCAATAAAATTCTTCTAACTACTGATTTAGCGCGGTTGAATATACATCATAATCCAAATCCAAGATATCATTTAAGCGAAAATAACGTTGTACCAGTTAATTTCAACTATTTTTGGTTATATATAATTTTTTTTAATGGTTTTAAATATATTTTTTTTATCGATGATTTTTTTTTTTTTTTGTCCAGAATATATCAATGATATTTACAACTTATCAATATGATATGTTTAATCCGAATAGGGCTTTTTCTTTTACGATCTAACTTGAATTTTTTATATGATTGACATATGGCAATTACAGAAGATGGCTGAATGATGAGAATTTGATTAGCTTTAATTGAGGCATGAAAAATGTCAAGATCTGGTTGGTTAATGAATGATAGTTAAACCTCTACGTGTAAAAACATCTTTTTCAACATGTTGATCTTTTTTTGTTTTGTTTTGTTTTTTAATGATTTTACATTAAAATTATTAGATGTGGACAGAGTAGCACTTGAAAGCAGCAGTAGTGCCTTTCCTATCTGATTTTTGAGAGAAAAAGTCTCGAATTTTTTTTTTTTTTTTTTTTGGAAAGGAAAATACCGAAAGTATTGGCTAAATCACATTTCATGACGTGAAAATCATAGCAAAACATTACCTCAATTTATTTTTTTAATATATATAATTTTTTTTTTCATGACATAGCATTTCTCAAAGGGAAAAGTTTTTAATACATTACCATACCAATTTGGCAAGATTTTATTAGATATAAAATGTTTTAGGAGAAGTACAAATAATGTATTTTTATTCATTTTTGTTGCCAAATGTGTGGTATTTTTTGTAACAAAAAGATACATGTGATTTAATTTGTTAGCAACTAGAGACAATTCATATTAACACCATTAGAAATGATGATGTGGCATAGGTAAAATTAGAATTTCAAATTGATTCAAAATTTTAGCCTCTGATTGAAAATGAATGAAACCACATAGTAGTTATTTGTATTTTTTTAATGATTTTATTTTTTAATAAATTGACTTATTTTATTTAAGAATGTATATGTTAATTTATAAAAGAAATATGAATAGATGAATAATTTTTTTAGTTTTTATTGTTTGATATTTTTATTAATTTTTTATATTTTTGAAATTATTAATATATATATATTAATATCTTATTTTATAAAAATAAAAAATATTTTTATAAAATTATTTTTAATAATAATAATTTCTTTCACAAAGTGTTACTGATATTCTATAACAAAAAATATTAATATATAAGTAAAATTGATATTATTCTCTTTTCTATAAAAAGAAGAACATGTTTTATTAAAAAGGAATTATATATTATATAAAATAAAATTTTTTTGCAAATACCGCAAGTTGTTATTTTTAAAAAATTATTATTATTTTTGTAATTTAAAATATTTTAATTATATATATATATATATATATATATATATATCATTTGTATAAAATTATCTTTTATAATTATATACTTTTTCACAAAATATCAGTGCTATTTTATAATTAAAAGTATTATTATGTAAAATAGGTATATTTTTCATAAAAAAAAAAACCAAATGTTTTATTAAAAAAAGAGTTATATATTTTATGAAAATAATTTTTTTTCACAAGTACCACAAGTTACTTTTTTTTGTAAATTAAAAATATATAATATTATTTTATTTACAATGAAATAATACCTTAAGTAAAGTAAAAAAAAAACTAATTAAGATAAATATATCAAAAAATTAATAAAATATCAAATCTATAATTAATAATATTTTTATATTTCTTTCATAAATTAAAATAAATATTCTTAAATAAAATAATTCATTTTATTATAGAATAAACTCATTAAAAAAGTACAAATAACAACCCTATGGTTTCATTCATTTTCAATCAGAGACTAAAATTTTTAATCAGTCTAAAATTTCAATTTTACCCATGCCTCATCATCATTTCTAATTGTGTTAGTGTGAATTGCCTCTAGTTGTTAACGAACTAAATCACAGGTATCTTTTTGTTACAAAAAAATATCACACACCTCTAAGCGAAAATAAGTGAAACCATAAGGTAGTTATTTGTACTTTTTCTAAATTTTTATACTTTCAACTTAAATAAGATGGAGTATGAGGTCAAAACTTATAATTTTAATAAAAAAAATTCACCAATTTTTAGAATTATAAATAAATTAAATTATTCATGAGTTAATTACAACTTAATTCGATAAATATTCATTTAAGTTTACATACTAAAATTCCTTTAATACATGAATCAAGTTCAAATTATATAAAATTCAATTCGTAAAATTTATCAAATTCGAACAAAACTTCGCAGACTAATTAATAATTTAATGTATATATATATATCAAAATAAAATTGTAATTTTATAAATTTTTCGAGTTTATGTATAATTTATACTCATAAACAACTTGCAAACAACAACAAATTACATAATAAATTCGGCTCAAACTCAATCTAATAGTAAATGAATCAAGTCGCATTTAGCCAAAACTCGCGTTATCTCCGTTTGTTAAATGGACCCATTCAACATTAATATTTTGCAATATTCCAGCTGGTAACCAATCATATGTTTCAATTTAGCATCAAATATTAATAAAAAGAGACACATTGGGAAACAATCCAAGCCATATGTTAACAACATTAAAATATCCGATTAATTATCCATTTATCACTTGAAACAAACAACAACATCATCATCATCATCTTCATGAACTGCATCGATGCAATTTAGGTCTTTTGTTTGGAATTTTGACTTATCCAAAGTACATTGTAAACAACTTGATGATACGTTTGTTTCTGTTGTTACATTGATCCACCTGTCTTAATGGACTGCTATCTGATAGGAAACTTCCTTCTCAATTTCTTCTTCTTCTTTGGCTCTTAATCAACGTATTAATATTATAATATACAGGGAGCCGAATTTTAATATTAAATAATAACTGTAAATTTTATTATAGATAAAATGAATATTATCCACATCTGTTCAAGTATGAGAAGTTTGAACTTTTTTTAAGTAAGATATTTAATTTCAATTTTATATTTGAAGAAATAGATTTTGTAACAAATTTACCTACATTATAAAGTTCATTCGACTCAAATTTTAGATTAATTAATTAGGATCAATATAACTACGGATATTAGAAACATTAAATATTAAAAAAAATTATATATTGAATATCAAGAGATGTCAAAAAAAAATGTTGCCATTAAAATTGGAGATATTTTGTCCAAATAAATAAAATCTTACAAATTTAGACATTACTCTTTAAATTATTTGATAATTATTTAATAGTAACATATGGATCATTAAATTTGTTAAATAGACATAACTACTCAATTATATACAAAATAATACATAAGATCATTAGTGAGAAAAAATTAAATAATAGTTTATGGAAAAGCATGAAAATTTCTTTTTCAATCATTAATCTCTTTATTTTAAAAAATTATTTTCATGATTTTTTAATATTTGCAATTATTTCATTAGTTGTGACCTCGTTCCTATTAATATATAATTCAGTTCTTTTAAATCAAATATATGTCTTGTGGTGCTAACCATAATTGTATATATGAAAATTTCAATTAATGGTTGACAGATATTAAAATTTGCTTCTAGAATGCTAATTGTAAGAATTGAGTATTACTAAACTAATCCATCAATATTTGGATTAATCTACAATTATATTCTTGAATTTTCAGCAATAATTAGTTCATTTATTTCATAGTTACATTAAAGATTAAATATTTTATCAACAACAGTTGAAATCAGGTGGTAAGAAGTTGTTTTTGTTTAAGGAATATATTAAATTTGAGTCATGGATATATAATCATGGTAAATTAATCGTTGAAAGAGATTTGCTATTTTTATAGTTTTATTCGTATTAAACTGAATTAATTAAAATTCATTGGACTCTAAATATTAATGAGTTTAGATCAGAATTTAAAAAAAAAAAATTAAATATTGTTGTATCTGTTAAAGAATATTATGTGTTGTATGTAATATGTAGATAGAATATTTAAGGATATGATCGAAATACGCAATCAGAAAGATTTATGCAATGACGCCTGATACCGCCAGTCTAATTGTTTTTGCTTCAGATTGACTTATATTATTGTAATTTCGTCTTGCAATACGATGGCTTGCACGTTTATGATTTTTACGTTATCGTGTAAAAAAAAAAAAAAATCTATCACTTTAAAATATTTAAAGATATATTATAAATTAAATAAGGGCAAATTATTATTTGCCCTATGTGTTTTGGTCTAATACACTATTTCATCTCTGACATTTGAAAAAATATTTATTCATCCTGATATTTGCAAATTCGTGTACTATTTCATCCCTGACAAAGGACTAATGAGTATTAACTATTGCAAATGTCAGAGATAAATAAATATTTTTTCAAATTTCAAGGATAAAGTAGTATAATAAGCCAAAACACAGGGGGCAAATAGTAATTTATCCATTAAATAATTATATATAACTAATCGTGAATCCGCTCTTTGTGTAGATTAAAAAATATATATTTTTTAAAATAATTTATTAAATAATTTTAATAAATTAAAATAACAATTTAATTAAATATAAAAATGAAAACTTAAAAAGTTGTTACAATAATTTTATTTTATTATTTTTCTTAAGGGTACATATATATATTTTTAATATGTATAGTAATAATAATAATTGAATAAATAAATAAATAATTGAAAAAAGAATGTTTTAGTTAGAACAAACAATATAATTAATTTTTTATGGAAAAAAGTTAATGTTTTAAATGTAATAGAATTAGAGTATTTACATACAATATAATATGTGTATTTTAAAATAAGATTTTTTTATATTTTTTATAGAAAAATATTGTGAATTTTAATAACTCAATACATAAGACTCTAAGGCCAAATACTGAATTACAAAGATGAATATTTGTCAAATTTTGAATTTAATAATTTTATAGCTTAACATTTGATATATATATATATATATATATAATTATTTTTTTGTATTTTTAATCACGGATAGATATTTATACATTTATTTTTTATAAGATATATTGTCTAAATTATTTAATATGATCCAAAGAATTTGAGTGCCTAATCTTTTAGAAAGTAGATGCCACTCTTTGTAGGAAAAAACTCCACTATCATATTATACTTTGTAATATTTATAAAAAATTTAAAATTTAATGTGTGTAGATAAAATTTAAAGTTGAATTTGCATGGTATATTATTTTACAAATATCTTAAATTTTTATATTTTAAATTATAAAATTTCAAATGTTATAAAAGGAATATTTTACTAGTTTATTTATTTATCATTATTATTAATAAATCATATGCCAGAATTTTAACAACAAATTTAGATGAAATTTAATCATTTATAATGTATGAACATATTATTGATATATTTGCTTAAAAAAAACAAATTATTGATATATAATTTTTTGACCGTTACATACTGAGGGATAGGAGAATAATGAGATTCGAATCTCATTTCTCTAGACATTTTTAAATACTTTGTATCATTGCACAACATAAATATTGATTATTGATGTAAACTTTAAATTTATATGTATGTATATAAATTGTTGATGGAGAATATTATTTATTTTATCATTTATATAATAATTGAAATTAATGAAAGTGTTGCAATAATATTTATTAACTTAAAATAAAGTTGGCATAACTTTCTTTTTGGGTATAATATTGTAATTTGACTTTTCTTTTGTGGTGCTATTTGTGAACAAGGCATCCGTAACATGGAGTAGTACTTTCCCGGTTGCCTGCCTTTTATTTTAACGTAATGTCCACTGGTCAAACCAGTCTCGGAAACTGAGCCACTCAATGACAAAAATGTCCCTAATGTGCAAATATCTTACCAAAATTATGCCTATTTGAACCATTTGTGTAGTGTACTAGTGTGTGCACTTCAAATAATGTTTGTGCATCTTCAATCTATATAACTTTAAGGTCAATTGGTAAAAAAAAACCAAACCTTATCGACCTTTGGCAATCTAATCCAAACTTATCAACCTTGGCAGTTATGTCCCAATTTTCTATTTTTTTTTGCAATTTTAGCACATTTTGGAGATGGGTCAAAATTGCACCTAAAAGTGCTGACGTGGACTGACTCATGTCAGTTTACTTAAGAAATTATGGGCCCCACTCCGACTTCAGCTAACCATGGTTTGTGCCTTTAAAAAAAATGCTGTCGTTTTAGTTTAACAATATCTAAAACAAATTCACGCATATATTCACAACCTTCATCGAGTGAGCTTCAATGGTGACGAGCTGCTTCAACGTCCTCAAAAGCTTCGAAGCATATTAGAAGAGCAACCATCTAAGAGAATCTGCAAAATCGAATGTGAAGAAGACAAGAAGACGACGGGAAGAAGAGCAATTTCACAGTAATCCGTGAATTCAATTAAAATTAAGGTTTTTAATTTCACTTTGATGGAATCAATTGGAGAAGTTTCCATGTCTCAAAATCGAAGCAATAGAAGAAGGGAGTTTTGTCAGAGGCACCAGGTTGAGTTATTATGCTACACATCAAATACAAGGAGAAACCCAAATAGGAGGTTCCTTAATTGCCCCTTTTGGCAGGTAATCTGTATGTAGTTTAGATTCAGTTTGAAAGATTGATGAGTGATTATGATAAGTGATTCTTTTGAAATCGTAGGACAAATAATGCAGTTGCTTTAATTGGTGTGATGATGAAATGTCATCCATGGACAGTCAATAAAGCTTATGGGAGAGAGACTGTGATTACAAGACAATAGAGGTGGAGATGAATTTGATTCCGAGAAATGAGAATGAAGAAGGAAACCATAAAGAAAATGAAAGAAGAACGATGTATGCTGATCACAGAAATTAAAAAATTGCAGGGCGAAATTACTGCAAGTAATTCAAGGGCAAAAAAATTTAGGGTCTTTGTATGTGTTGTAA
>CATIWK010508838.1:0-33535 GCA_949634005.1 Mallotus japonicus
ACTCTGTAGGAATCCTTAACACCAACCATATCCCTTGAGTAGATAGTTGAATGAGCATAATCCCCCTTATTGCTCCAAAACTAATGGGATACACCTTATGACTCCTTATGCTCATCCATTTGAATCAGAGTTGCCAATACCACATATGGTAAATTAGCATTTCGGCCACTACTCACCGGTTAGAAATGCTTGATTGATATAAAAATAAAGAGTTCATACACTTGATTGTAAAAAAAAAAAAAAAAAAGTCCAACAACCAAATAATAAAAATTAAAAAAAAATCAAACATTAATTATGCAATTTTTCCATAATATTTCAAGTGTGTGAATATATATTGAGTTCTAAAGTCATTAAGTTCAAATTTTTACAAGTGTCCCCTTTTATAATTCAACATTCACTCCTAAAGGTTTATGTGTTACATTATTTAAATTCACAATATTTTTCTATAAAAATTAAAAAAGAACCCCTTTTCTACTTTTATGTTAAAAATTTATAGAATTTATATTTTAAAATAAACATGTTCTATTTTATGTAAGACATTTTAATTCTATTACATTTGAAACACTACTATTCCTTTTAATTAAAAATTATGTCTTTTATTTTAACTCAAACATCCTTCTTTTATTCAACTAAAAATACCTTTTCTTTTTCTAGTTAACGTAAAAAGTAAAAATTCTATAACTTTTAAACCATTTTTTATTATTTTATTTATTCAATTTTTATTATTACCATGCATATTAAAAATATATGTACTCTTAATAAAAAAAATCAAATAAAAATATTACAATAACTTTTTTAGTTCTCAATTTTATATTTAATTAATTTGTAGTTTTTAATTTATTAAAATTTATAATTTGAAAAAAAAATTATAAAATTTATTTTTATCAAACACAATGTAAAAATTATTATAATTTAATTAGTTGTCAATTCGCACGTTGCGCATACTGCAAATAATAAACATATGTTAAAATAATATTAATCAAATAATTTCATGTACATCTAATATAAATAAAAAATTATTTAATTTTTTTTAGTAAAGTAATAACTATAATTAATTCCAAATTGTATTAAATTTAATAAAATTTTTAAATGAATTTCATATTTTTAAAACCACTGATAATTTTATTTATTGATGGATAGAAAAAAGAAAAAGATTCAAATTTAAGAGCAATCCAACTCTAAGTAATATATACTCTTATCGTTTTAACAATCCATCGCAAAGAACGCAATGTTCGAGGATTGTCCCGTCCTTGAATGTTCCAACTAAGAACCCTCATTGCTCCCAACGAGACTGCAAAGTAGTCTTTGCCTCACAATTAACATCTATAGTTGCCAACAAATCATTTTATTTTTAATTTTTTGGGAGCTACATCATGAGCAACAATTTCAGTTTGACTAAAAAAGGAAGCATTTTTCATGTTGCGCTTGTCCCTAGAATTTTCATGAATCAGGACCTAAAATAATTGGTCAGGTACCATCAAAATTGGATGACCACGTCTGCAAAAATGCCACCTTCCACTAAGAAAAGACTAACTTGTTGAAACATTTGCTAAGAGGGATTACGTGCTATGGGAGCCAAGACCAATAACATCATCTATTTGCTTATTAGATTTAGTATGGGCAATTTCCTGTATACCAACAATAGTATTTGATTCCAAATGAGTCTGATTCAAGGGTGGGGAAGAAACTTCCACTAGAGGAAGAGTGTCCTGGTCAAAAGAAGGAGCAGTGCCTGAATCAGAACCTGAAGGCTTCTCCATGTCGTCAACTAGCTTCGTACATGCTGCAAACTTTGATATTCCGACTTCCCTACAATTTGAATCCTTATACATACTATATGATTTATATAAGTGAACTGATTGAAATAAAAATCGATTCCTCAAGGAAGATGCTCGAAGACTAGGATCATATGGCAATGAAGTATCCTCTATATTTTCAGGTTTCAGTTTATAGTCGTCCACTCTGTGAGATAGAAAACCACACCAATAACAAAAATTCAAGAGCTTCTCATATAAAAAATACACCCAAACCTTCTCACCTTTACTATTTAAAATCATGGTACCCCATTTTAAAGGTTGATAAACATTAAAGGCCATCTCAATACGGATGAACTTTCCTTAGGACTTTACATCAGATTCATTTAACTCAAATGACATTGCCAATCTTCTGACCAATCTTTAGATTAGAACTCTGATCTCTTCAATTCATTGGCAAATTACATACGCGAATCTAAAATGGTCAGCATTGCAAAGATACATCAAAATGTTATTCCTCACAAAAGAACTCATTTAAGACAATTAATTAACGGTCATAATGACATGGCCCTTCTCATAAAATACACTATTTTTCTGCAAAAGATTTAAACTCACAAACAAAAAGGTTATAACCTATCTCTTGAATGAGAAACCTTTTAGAGAAATGCCAAGCTCCTTGTAGCCCACCAGTAAGAGCCTTTAGATTAAAAGGTTCAGAATAGAAGATTTTCCCTACAAGACACTGTTTATGCAATTATTATCATAATTCTTAGGATCCTTTCGAAGGTCCACTGTATCATCCTCTACTTGAGTTAACGAAAATCTCTCAGCTAACTTCTCTAATTTAGTAGACATAAAAAAACAGAAGTGAAAATATGAAAGAAAATCATAGAGATCAAGTGACACACAAAAACTTTAGGAATGAAAAGAAAAAACCCTAACCCTAGAGTTAGAGTCCAGAGAGAGAACTCCACATGACGAGTGTTGCTCACCGCAAGTGCACGGGTCGAACAAGTAATATAGTAGTGAGTTGAGTATCATCTCCACAGGGATTGAGGACTAAACACCTATTAATCTCTATTGTATATGTTTAGAGCTATCAATGATGGGTTGTTCAAGGCACGTAAATAAGCAAATTAACAATTAAACTAGTAAATGTAAATGAAGCATTTGTTAATTAAAATAACAAGGAAACAAACAATGGTAAAGGCATGTTGTTGGGGAAATGGCATACCACATTATCATTAAGTAAAATAACATGTTAGTTCAAGTTCTAATGCACACCTCAAGCTTTCGAAAACCGAATTAACAATCTTTCTCGAGTAAAGTTAATCTCACAAACAAGCATCAATAAAATCTCATTATACAACTTAATTCTCATCATCATCATACAACAAGATTAAATCTAACTTGAAAGGTATTCAGCAAACTTATGGAGGATTAGATCTAAATAAGCTTTCTCAAGTCATTGAAAGATCTAACAAGTGTGTGTGGGTCTATTGAATCTACCATCTCTCAATGCATAGATTCAAACATGGATTGCATTTGGCCACAATACAATACTCAACAAAACTTAACAAACACAATGTGCAATTTGTGAACAAGAACTAATATATTAAATGAACTTAATTCAAATTGGGTTTCCAAAATCCCAACAACATAAGTAAACTAAGCCACTCATGGCTATTAAAACCAACATTCAATATTCAATTACACCCAAGAGACTAGAATAAGGATAAGAGTAAGAAATGTTATCCAAAGGAGCTTGAATCTTCTAATGGGTCTCTCTCCTTTAGCTTCTTTTTCTTCTCTTTCCCTTCTTCTTCTCTCTCCCTCTCTTGTGTGTTGTTCCTTATAAGTGATGATTCTAGAGAATGTGAGAGCATGTGGGTAAATTGTGTATCCTCCTCCCCAAGTAATTCATGCCTTTTGTCCTTTTTAGCCCTTTTAAAACATGTCCTTTCACCTCCCCTCAGATATTTCTTAAATTTAGTACACCTCAACATGTTCTGTGCTGGAAACGACTAAGCCGCGATCGTGCAAGATTCACGCTCTCGTATAGAAGGCTCTCGGGCAAAGGTAGCGATAGCGCACAAGCCGCGCTCGTAACAGATGCCTCCAGGTAAAAGGGTCGCCCCGCACATTGGCCACGCTCGCAACAGAAGAGGCTAGCTTAAGGAATCCATGCTCGCGTGAAACTCACGCTTGCGCAAGGCTCGACATCACTCAGGGGCTAGCATTTTTGGCATATCCGCGATCGCGCATCCAGCCGCAATCGCAACCGAAGCATGCTCTGCTGCACTATGCTCCTTTTCTTCTCTTTTTGGCTCTTAACTTCACCGAATCACCTCCTTTCCTCTTTTCCCTGACAAAAACAAAAAAAAATGTAAAAGTATATGTTTTTATATGATTTTCTATACTAAATACTATTCAAAAAATATAAATGCACGCAAATTAGACACCTAAAATTATGCATAATTTGACACCAACAACGAGAAAGACATAACTGTTTTGAAAAAAGACAACTTTGAACTATCAAAATTAAAGAAAAAGTATAAAAAATGAAAAATACATAGAACAAAAATTTTTTTTTTCTCTAAGATTTGATATAATCTATAATCTTATCCTTTTTATTTGAAAATGAAAAATTTTCTTAATCAATTTTAATTCTATGAATATTTTAGTTATTTCATTAAATTTTTGTAGTATTTTATTGAATAAAATATTTTAATATCTTTTATTTTATAAAAATAAATAATTTATTTTCTCTATTTTAGTAAAATAAGATAATTTAATTTTATATTTTTATTTTTAAAAATTCAAAATCACATAATGACTAAATTTGCAACAAATGTGCATATTCCCATCAACAAAATAAAATAAATAATTAAATCACAATTTTCATAAAATCATTAGTTTTTATCAATTTTATTTAGTATATTTAAATTCATCAATTTTATTTTTTGAATTATTTATTCTACATATTATTTTAATATTAGGTAAATACAATTTGAAAAATGAATAGAAATTCATAGAATTAAGTAAAATTAAATATAAAACAAAATTAATAAAAATTATGAATTTATCAAAAATATAACTTAATTTCTATTTAATATATCTATTAAGATATGTGTAAATATTAAAAGTTTAGTTAGTATTGAATTTTAAATTTGAAATTATTATAGTTTTCAAGAATTAAATTATTTTATTTTATTAAAATTAAGAAATTAAATTATTTTAATTTTATAAAATAGAGGGATTTAAATATATTTTAGTATGAAAAACTAACAAAAATTTTTAAAGTAAAAATTAAAATTTTGAAAAATAAAATGTTATTTTTTATCTAAACTAAAGGAAGTACAGATAATTTGCTTAAAATATACATCTAGATCTAGTTCAGAGCCCATCATTAAAAGGAATCAAAAAAGGCATGAGCTTGAGATATAAAATAATAAAATGTACGTATGTAACATTAATTGAGATTTATGACCTGCAAATAATAATAATGTATAATGGATGGCCAGCCCAACGTTGTTCCTATCTCATGCATTTTGGAGATTTGTACATTTTAATAAAGTCAAAAATAAAGTCAAATAAATAAATAAAGTCAAAAAAATTAAAAAAATATATTTAAAACTTAAAAGAGTGGAATTCTAGAAGCTGCGGCCTTTAAACGCATTTTCGTATGCGTCATGGTATGAACATCCTCAAACAATCACCGGGCAACTACCGCTAGAAACTTCTAATGACATTGGATTCTTCTTTTTCAACAATTTCTATTTTTATTTATTTTCTTAACAAATATAGAAATTCTTCAGATTCTATCCCTCTATACACAATTTTATTTAAATAGCTCTAAAAATATTTTGAATGTATTACAAATTACTTTAAGAACATAAAAAATAAAAATCAAGTTATTGCAATATGTTTAATTAATTTTGTAACAACCATTGTATAATATTTTTTTCATCTTTGAATACTGGATATGACTTTTTATTTCTAATTTTATTTTCGTTTTTATTTCTTTGTTTTTATATTTTTCAATTCAAAGTGTATATTTTATATTTTTCAATTCAAAGTGTATAATAGGAAAATAATCAAAGTTTAAAGGAAAAAAAAAAAGATTAAAAGTAATACATAATAGGTTAAAATAAAAGTTTTAAGAGTTTTATTGAATTGCAGATGAAAATCATGTTATTGTCAAAGAAAATAATATTAGTTGTACCATTAAAATTTCAATATTCATCAACTTCTCAATTCTCATGTGAATTTGGCATCTCCATTCTTAGTAGTGATGGCAATAAGAAGAAAATAATTTTGAATGGTAAATTTGTATGTATGAAGGCAAAATTTTGTTTAAAATTATGAATGACTGCAGAATAAAAAAATAGAGATAAAATGATGTTGTAGCCTATAGTCTTATTAGTGTAAAATATTAAAAAATGGTAGTTTAGGAATTGTAATTTGTGAAAAAATAAACATTTTAATTAAAGGATAACTATGTAATTTGATATGCCAAAAAATTAAAAGAGGAGTGTAGAAATCAATTTTTTTTTTTTGGTCAACTGGAAAATTTTATTAAAGAGGACAATTTACAAGGAAGAGAGGAAGATATTTTCAACAAATACAAATTCTACCAAACAATCTTGCTCTTATAAGAAACATCAACAAAGAAAAGAAGAAGAAAACAACAGCAAAGAAATAAAATAAAGCCACAATTACATCGGTACAACGCTATCGCATGAAGAAAATATATAATTTGGCAATCGAAGATGCCAAACCTAGAGAAACTTGGCCTTTGGATGGTAAACCGAGTCAATACTCCAGCATCCTTAGCGAAAATATGGGCGTGGCATAACCCATTTTGCAAATTGACAAGAAAATCTTGAATAATGGGTAAACCAAATCAAGACTTTCCTCAAGAACAAAGTTGTCTTCTTCTCCATAAAAATCAGCACAAAGTTTAGCTCTTCCTTGCAACCCCATCAAACTTCCATATAAGGAGAGCAAAAGTTTCACAAAAGGAAAGCAAAAGAGGGATTCAACCCTATATCTAAAAAAACTACCATTGAGTGTAGAAATCAACTAGTGGAGTGTAAAAATCTCCAACCTATTCTTATTACATGATAAAGAATTAATACAATGGCATAACCATTTTATTCTAAGATGTATTTTAGGTATTCGCTAATTAATATATGTGTATGATTTATAATTTCATTAATTAAAGGTAACATTATAGTAATCAAGTACAATCTAAAAACAGTACAAAAAAATGGTTTTCATATCATTAAATTACCAAATTTTCTTTTACTTTTTTTTAAGAAAAAGAGAATCTTATAAATGGATTTCTCGTTATAAATATTTTTATACGAATATTATACGAGCAAATTATATTTTATTTCCTAAAATTTGACCTAATCTATACATATCTCTTTCTTATTTTAAAATTGAATTTTTGTCTCTCTCAATTTTTATTCTGTTAACATTTAAAGATAGATAATTTTTTATTAAGTGTTAAAAAGACTGAAATGCCCTTTCCTATAGTAAAAACTATAACTAATTGCTCCCTCCGTTCCAAACTAATTGTCTTATTTTAGTATTTCACTTGGATTAAGAAAGCACTTAACAGTTTTTTTTTTAAAGTAAAAAGATAGATAATTAAGAGCTCTCACGAGCTACAATAGCAGATACAAAGTCTGGGGCACTAGTCCATACACAAAGACCAATCATAGAAGAAGCAGCCTTAGCACTAAGGTGAGCCACTTCATTTGCTGATCTATAAACAAACTGAACAACCATGTTATGTATTTGGGTTAACAATAGTTTACAATCATCAATTAAAAGGCCAAAAGGTGACGAATCTCCATCAGCATTCATAGCTTGAACTACTTGAAGAGCGTCCATTTCAATAACACAGCAATCTTGTGAGGCTTGTAACCACAACAGAGTTTCACGCAAACCCAAACATTCAGCCTCCTTGGAAGTAAAAGAACTTGACAGTGAACTGGAGAAACCACCAATATAACAACTAAGAGAATTGCAAACACAGCAACAAATTTCAATCTTGTGTTGAGATGAAAATACAACAGCATCAATATTAACTTTCAGCCAACCAGCCAGTGGTGGTGACCAAACAACTTGGCCCGCTATAGAGATATGGGGGAAATTGACAATATCAAGACTAGAGCGTTGGGTGAGATTCCACTACAGTAATAAATTGCCTGCAGAATTAAGGAGAGCTCTAGGACAACTGAACTTGTTCTACCAAAGACGAGCATTGCGAGAACTCCACAACTACCAACAGACTGTAGCAAATAAAGAGCATTGTTCTTGATCCAAATTTGATAAAACTCCATAAACCCATGATGACACAGAATTATCAAGAGAACAGAACACTTGTAAAGAAGAGAGAAGCCAGACTTCTTTTGCAAATGGGTAATTTAGTAGAACATGAAGTGTATCTTCAACAGAAGCATTACACAGTTGGCATAAAGGATCAAGTTGCACTCTTCTGGATAATAAAGCCTGAGTGGTTGGCAGAACATTAACACAGGCTCTCCACATAAAGTTCCGGACTTTAGGAGGAACAGGGAGTTTCCAAAGCATGGACCAAAGTTGCTGATGAGAAGAGGAACATTCACCATATAAACAGCGATAACAACTACGACCAGAAAATGAACCTGAATCCGATAAACACCAAAACCATGAATCATTGACAATTCAACGACTCAATGGAATTGACTGAATAAGATGAAGATCTTCCGGATTAACTAAATCTCGCAACACATATGCATCCCAACATCGACGGTCAACCTCTAGTAAATTTGCTACCCTTGTATCAAACATACCAGGTGGAGGAACAGAGGTGACATATCCATCAAGTGTATTGGGAAGGCAGGGATCTTGCCAAACTCGAATATTCTCACCAATACTAACTCGTAGTCGAGCACCCCTTCGCACTATAAATTGAGTAGCCCAGAGGCTGCGCCAAATGTAGTTTGGACTACCACCTAAATTTGCTTCTAGAAAAGAGGTCTGTGGAAATTATCTAGCTTTGTATATATGGGAAACCAAAGTAGTAGGATGTGTTAAGAATTTCCAGGATTGTTTACTTAACATGGCTAGATTAAACTCCTTTAGTTTTTTGAAACCGAGACCCCCATATTTTTTGGCTGACAAAGATGATCCCACTTCAACCAATTTATGACTTGCGATGCTCTATTGGAAGATCCCCACCAAAAGCTATTCATCATCTTCTCCAAAGCATCATAAAGATCCAAAGGAAGAAGGAAAACATTCATGATGTAGTTAGGCATGGACTGAGCAACAGACTTCAATAGAATTTCTTTATCGGCACAGGAAAGAGTCTTGTTATTCCAGAAGTTTAGTTCTTGCTAGACCCTATCTTTGATATAGGCAAACACAACATTCTTATTCCAACCAACCAAGGATGGGAGTCCTAAATAATTACCCTGTTCAGTAATTTTAAAAATATTCAAATGAGCAGTGATCTCAAATCTCAAATCTGTAGAAACATTATGACTAAAAAAGATTACTGATTTAGAGGTTTTGACTGATTGTCCAGAAGAAAGCTCATATTGAAGTATAATAGCCTTGAGTTTAGCACATTCATGAATGGTTGCATTGAAGAAAAGATAGCAGTCATCCGCAAAGAAGAGATGCATCATTAATGGTACTGCTCTTGCAACCTTGCATCCATGGAGCAAACCGCTGGCTTCGGAAGACTTAATCATAGAACTCAAAACCTCAGCACACAAAATGAAAAGAAAGGGTGACAAGGGATCACCCTGATGAACCCCTCTCTGTGGAAGAACAGTCCCAATAGCTAACCTATGATGTAAGATTGTGTAATGAACAATAGTGACACATGCCATCATTCTAGCAACCCACCATGGATCAAACCCCATAGCCAGCATTGTGGATTCCAAAAACCACCAGCTAAGACTGTCATATGCCTTTGAGATATCTATTTTTAAAGCAGCAACACCTACTCATCCTTGCCTCTTTCTTTTCAAATGATGATTGATCTCAAATGCAATCATAATATTATCAATAATGGAGCGACCAAAAACGAAAGCACTTTGTTTCTCAGAGACCAAAGAAGGAAGAATGAGACTAAATTATAGGGAAAATGGCTAAATGAGCCTAAATTACCCTTCTCTAAATATTGAAAGACTTACAGAATTTTGCAAAACCAATTAATATAGATAAGGCTAATGTAAGAATAAAATAGGAAAAAAATAATGTTGCATTGGATATATGAAAGTGACAATTAGTTTGGAATTTTTTTTATTTGAAAAAGAGACAATTAGTTTGGAACGGAGAGAATATAAAATATACTAATAATAAAAAGGCTAAAATATCCCTTATATTTAGTAACATTAAATACATAGATTCACTTACTAATGATGTGGTTCATAAAACAAATGAATCATATTATTAGTATTTTGTAGTAAGTATAGTTTCTTTACTTTTTGAAATGATATTTTTTTTTTTTTGCACTAAACTAAAAAAAATGGTCAAACCCTAATAAAAGGTTCTTAAATGTTAACTGAATACAAATTAAGAGAGGTAAAAGTTTGACTTTAAACATTAAGTTAAATTTCAGGGAAAAAAAAATGTAATTTGCTCATATTATATTTGGTATCATGTATCTTATAATTTTTTTTTTGTGAAATTTAACATAATATATTTGGTAAAAGTTTAATTTTATAAATTCATAAAATTGGTTATAATTAATTTATATGCATTCTATCAATTTGTTAACAATTTTAAGTAAATTTGAAATTTTTTTATAAAGTTTTTTACTATGCAAAAAATGCTTTTTTATTCTATGTTGACTATCAGAATCCAAAAGTGTGATGTTTTTGGAAGTATCTAGGCATGGATGTGATAAAATTATGTTTTTATTACATCTCCTCTTACCATCAAATTAAGTCAATTGAATTCAAAATTTAATTTTTTTTAATATTATAGGAAAATTTTACTATGTATGGTGCCAAAAAAAAAAAAAAGAGTTTATAATTTTTTTTTTATACTTTCAAAAATTTTGAGTATTTTAACTTTATGGCAATTTAGAATTTGTTTAATGTGCAATTAATTTACGCATCAATTGAGACTATATCTCTCTTTAAAAAAATTAAGACTACTCGAACACCTTAAAAACACACATTTTCTCATTTAATTTTTATTTATACTTTTAAATATACTCCCTTCGTTTCTTTTTAACTATTATGTTTTAGAGTTTCACTTGAATTAAAGAAATGTTATTTGAACATAAATATAAATAAATAGGACTAAATTGCCCCTATATTGATAAACTTAAAATTTATTTCACAGTAGAAGACTTATTTTTGGTATACCAAAAGTACGTTTAAAATATTGAAAAACTAAACAAATGTAATAAATGTTACTAAGGATGAAATAGGAAAACAAAGGTAATATTTTTTAGATATATAAAAATAACAGATAAATGAAATTTTATTTTTTTCAAAAAGTGACAGTTAAAAAGAAACGAAGGGAGTGCTTATCAAATTCTTTTTTTTTAAGCTATATAATTATTAAATTTTGGAATTAATACTTGAACTCAATTTTATAAAACATAAAATTTTCATAGTACTTAGACAGTTAGATTCGTTAGATTAAAGATTTTTTTTTTTTTTTGATATATTGAAAGACATATAGGCCAAGCTTAAATTTACAAAAAAAAATTAGCAATTATAAAATAGGAATAAAAATTATAAGAAAAAATCACACCAATAGCATTTGAACCTTTTAACTTTTACTAATTTAAAGTTTATTTTTTATTTAATTAAATGTCTGAACTGCTAGAAAAGTTTTAAAATATTATTTTTAACAAATTTTACAGATTAAGATGCTTGTTTGCAAATTAAAACTTAAATATCTTCTTTTAAATTATAATTTAATTTAATTTTTTTACTTATCTCACTTTAATTATATTCTTCTAAATTTTATTATAAAAATTACATTTTCACTCATTAAATAAAAGTCTTTAAAAAAATCAAACATCACTTTTATTTATTTTTATTTTTGTTAGTAGTAATAATCAAATTTCTATTACTGATTTTATTTTAGCTATGTTAATTAATTTTTTCTTTCATTGATTGAATAAAATTTAAAAAAATTATTATTTTTAATTTCTATTGGCTGAATTTTCACTTTTATATCAATTTAGCTAAATATTTATTTTCGCTTATTATACTAAATTTAAAAATTAAGATTATTCTTAATTTTAATTATGATGGTTGATTACTATATTTTATTTTATTTTAATAATATTCATTAGATTTTTAAAAATTTAATTTGATTAATGTTAAAAAATTATCTTTTGAATGAAAAAGTGAAATATATATAAAGGAAAAGTATTTAATTCAATTTATTATTTTGATAATAATAAACACTTTAATATATAAAAATTGATAATAATGTTGTTTCTAATATTTTATCCATTCAAATATTTAATCAAATAAAAATTTGAATGTTAAAATAAATATTAAAAAGTTATATTTAATAATAATAATAATAATAAATTTTTAACTATACTATATGTATTATATCCTATGATGAGATTTATAACATAAAAATTTATACCTCATTTTTATTGGTCAAGTATATAACATTTATATGATGTGTTACAAAATCCTACCTAATCTAATGTACCTTATATAGAGAAGAATCTCCCAATAATAATAATAAAAGTAAATTACTATAAAATATTTAAGATTTGACTAATTATATTATTAGGTATCTCTATTTTCAATAATTATTATAATATTTTTAAAATTTTACTTCGTTAAACTATTACATTGATACTGTTTAACTTACTATTAAATTTTAATGAGCCCATTTGAAAAAACTAAAAGTTCTTTTTAATCTTTAAACTTATGTTATAGTTTTAGATTTATCAAATTTTTTTTATTAAATTAATATAGATTATAGATTTAAATTTATCCAATTTCTTATTAAATTAATATAAAAATTTTAAATTATTGTGTTTTCATTGTGATGATAATTATAGTAACTAAACAAATTTTACTTTTAACATCAAAATAAATTTAAATCATATTGATTTAAACTTGACACTACTCTATTAGAAATATGTAATCAATATTATATTAATTGGAATTTACCATATTAACATAAACTCAAATTTACTAATTGTTATTGCGCTAATACAACTTATGTAGTCGGTATTACACTAATTATAATTTATTATATTGATATGTACTCAATTTTATAATTGGTATAGTGTTGATGTGATTTGTGTAATTGATACCCATCGATTATGGTTTACAATATAAATATGAATTCAATTTTTTTGATTGGCACTAGGTTTTAAACGAGGCTTGTCATGCTGAAAAAAATTATTTAATGTGATATGATAATTGGAATTCTAGAAAATTTTGTAAATAAAGTGCACGTGTTTATACACTAAAATAATTTTTTAAATCAATATGTTTTTAATTTATTTTATGTTAAAAAATTAATTTTTTATTAAAAATTTATATTAATTTAATAAAAAATGAATGAATTTAAAAATATATAATTGTCTTTTAAGGTAGTATCACAAAAATTAAAAATCCTATTTAATAGACATAATTATAAGTTCAAATGACTATATAACCCTCTTTTAAAAAGAATAAAAGTTAGTGCGAATTACAATTACTCCAATAGAAAATATACTCTAAAACCAAGATATGGGTAAAATTGAAAAGATAATTTTATTTTTTATTGATATTCTAAAAAAGTCATTTGGAGTAGAATAAATTTTATTTTCTTAAAAGACAATTGAAATGGAACGGAAGAAGTAATAATTTAATGGAGCAAAATTTTAGAAACATTTAAATTAATTATTGAAAAGATGAAAACCTAATAATATACTCCCTATGTTTCTAAATAATTGACGTTTTAGGAGTTTATTTTTATTTCTAAATAATTGACGTTTTAAGTTACCAATGCATTTTAACTATTTTTTTTTCTATTTCACTCTTATTTAATATATGAGAATTAATTGAATAGAAAATCTATTTCCTTTAGAACTCTACACAAGTTAATAATTGATTGAGAGAATTATTATAAGGATAATATAGTATTTTATGCATATAATAAATGCATTCCTTAATCTTTGTAAAGAATCCTTAAACGACAATTATTTAGAAATAGAGGGAGTAATAAGTTAAATCTAAGAAATGTTTTTGCTAAACTTTCTAAGAAATGTTATAGTAATTAATAATAATAATAATAATAAAGGATTATAATGCTAAAATAATAATAATAATAATAATAATAAAGGATTATAATGCTATAATAATAATAATAATAAAGGATGCTAAAAAAAAATAATAATAATAATAAAGGATTGCGAAACAAATCAACAACCCATGTATAGCCAAGAATGAGAAATTTTAAAGATGATTACGAAATCACAGGTATGATTTTCACAAAGAACCACGTGGTTCTGGGATTCTTTATTTCAATATACAAATATCTAATATATTCATAAATTTTTTGAAATTTAATATATTGTATCAATTTATTTTATTTTTTATAAGTAAATTATTTTAATTTCCCAAAAAAAAAGTAAATTATTTTAATATTTAAATATACAAATATCTAATATATTGATAAATGTTTTGAAATTTAATATATTGTATCAATTTATTTTATTTTTTATAAGTAAATTATTTTAATATTTAAATCTACTAAAATATAGTTTGTAAATATTTTCAGTTAATTTAAATAAATGTATAGATAATTTTATTTTGTTTATTAAAATATTTTAAATTTATTAAATAATGTTAAAAATATTGATAATTTTTTATTTTAAATAAATTTAAATATTTAAATAATTAATTAATGTATTTGGACTATATTGTGTTTTACGGCGTGCAGAGTGCAGGTGGCCCGGCCTGAGTTAACTCTATTTGCTTTTTTTTTTTTGTTTTTTTAATAAATTTTATTTTAGTGTCAGTCGGTCAAAGTTGGAGACAAAAACAGCCAAACGGCCCTTTATAAAACAGTTTTTCAAAGAAGGTGAACTTTCTATTATTTAAGGCTAAAGCCAAAGCAAACACAGAAAATACTATCAGTCAAAGAATGCGTACAGAGAAAAGCCATAATCTTTGAAGCTGAAGAAAGAAGAAGAGGGTTTCTTCATTTTTTTTTTTTCTGGGTACTTGCTTTCTCTTTTCTTTTTCCCTCCCTTTTTGGTTGATTATTGTAGCTTAATCAGAAAGTTCATACCTGTTGATCTGTTTGTTTCATTTAGTTGTTGTACTTCCTTCAATCTTCTAATTTTCTTTCTTGGGTTTTGTGTTGTAAGTTCTCTTGCATGTTCGTTTTTTATTGTTTGTATATAACTAAGGTCTTTTAGCTTGTTTTCTTTTTCTTGGTTGTCGATTGTTGGTTTTCTCTGTTTGGTTGCTTGGAAAGGGGGAAAAAAAAGGTAGGAAAAAAGGTGGAATTTTTCTCCTGAAATCTGCTTTGTTATAGCTTTTCAGTTTGTTTTATATTTATTTTTATTAGTTGTTTATTTATTTTATTATTATTTTTTTTGTGTCTTTGGCTGAAATCTGATGTACTCTATTGGTTGTGTAGTAAGTTAGTTCTTTGGTCAGAAAGTGGGAGCTATGATATTATCTCCTCTTAAACCAAATAAGTAAATAAATAAATAAATAAATCAGCCTGGTGAAGAAAAAAGCCTGTATTTCAAGTAGCCGTTCAGTTGTATATTTAGTCAGAAGTCGAATTTTGTGTGCTTGTTGTTGGGTGTTCTTTTATCGGTTCTTTCTCGGATCAAAACCATTTCAATTTTTATCATAATTCTTCCCTTGATTTTGATCAGGTTCCGTGTTGATGTTGAATTATTTTAATAAGACTGCAATTTTTCCAAGCATATCTTCAATGAGATTTTGTTGTAAATTTGGGAAAAAAAATCGAGTTCAAAAGTGGAATTTATGTTTCTTTCTTGCTGTATATTTTGTTTTTCTGAATATGACAAGTAAATCTGAAGGGGATTTTTACAAGTTCCGCTGATTTGTTTTGGGTTTGCAGTGCCATAATCTGATATAAAGATGGCTGAAAATGGAAGAGTGCACCCAGAATGTGCTAATGCTTCTAATCCCTACCATGAATGTGGTGTAGCTTGCCTTGAAAAAATTGCACAGGGCCAGGGTCGGAAGGAGAAGAAAAAGTCAGGTAATTTCCATCAGACCACCATTGGGATTTTGATGTGACGTTTTATCAACTTTTTACAAGGAATTCACTTCATATTTTGAAGAAAATTACTGAGATTGCCAAAATGCATCTATTCAAACATGGTTTTCACATCCGCCTACATCATCTTATTGAAGAAGTGTTTTTTTTATTCTTCTACTTTTATCCAAGTTGACATTTTAGCTTGTTCAACTTGTACGTAGAACTGTAGAAGCATCTCCAAATACCCTTTTAGCTAGTTATCAAATAGCAGGTTTATGAAGACAATTATGTCTCTTTTAAAACATGGAATTTACATGTCAATAAATGAAATTCCATGGATACCAATAGTGTGTTTTGTCTTGTTAATATCTTATGTATTTTAATTTTTAAAATTTTTGCACCAGTAATTGCTCTAGTCATTTCATTAAGTGCAGAAAGAGAGCATACTGAAACTTTAACATGCTGTCAGCGGCATTGTTGTATTTTCAGGCCTTCAATAATATTTTCATTTTTGACCGTGCTAGACATGGTGTTTGAGATGGAGGAGTTTCAGAGGGTGGTCTTTTGGCCTTAATATGCCTTGTCCACTCCACTTCTCTAACTAATTGCAGATTTTGGCATCATTGCTTATTATTTTCTGCTCTCCCTAAATTGGTGATCACCAATGGAAACACGTTAAAGAAAAGCACATTTAACACTAGATTCCAAATCCTCTTACTTATATTATTGTCTCAACGTTCTTGAATTCTTGATCTCTAAGCCTTGTTATCAAAGTACTGTCAAGAAAATACTATGGTGTACTTATATTTGTTGGGATAAAAATGTGTTTATCGGGTCTGCAATCTGTCGAAAAATTTCTAAACACAGGTGCAATTTCTTCTTTCTTTAGATTATCGCAATGGTAAAAATGAAGGTGCGCTTAGCAAAAAGATGGATGGAGAAAGAAGAGGAGACTCAACTTGCCCTAAAGCATCTAATCCTTACCATCAGTGTGACAAATTTTGCTCTTATAAAACTGCTGAAGCCAATCCTCAGGGGGTTAACAAAGAATCAGGTTTTTCCCCCTTTCCAAATGTCATTGCCCATTTGATCATTTGGAATGGCTTTAGAGACGAGATATAATATCCTTTTGAGTTGTTGTGGATGATCTCATAGTGAAGGATTCAGTTTCTTGTTGACGATTACGAGAACTGAAGATTTTGGAAACACCCTAAGTGTGATCATAGACATAGGCAAATTTCATGAAATTTGTATTTTGTTTCTCATTTCTTTCTTAGGCAAGTTTCATTAACTTAAGGTGAACTTAGTTAAGAAGCTCTTGATCAGCAAAATATATCTGCAGGTGCATGCTTTTTCTTGTGCTAATTGATATATGTGCGATGCATCATTCTCATGCAGTCTGGAATTTTGCAGGAATTTTTTATTGGATTGTTAAATAACAGATGGGAGAGTGTTTGCACAGTTTTCCCTCTTCTATTCATACTGTAGAATTGGTTCCTCAATCCTCATTGTAGTTCACTGTTATTGCAGGGTCCTTCATCCTCGATGCTTCTTTGAGCTTTGGCAGAAAAAAGAAAGGATCTGAGTCTCGACCCCAGTCCCCTCAAGTAGCCAACAATGTTTCTGCCGTGAAATCAGTGTACCCTGCTGACTCTCCATCACCTCGGTCACCTTTCTCTGCCAAAAAAAAGGATAGTCAGTCTTCTTCTTCGTCTGGGCAAAATTCTCAAGAAAGTTATTCACATGATCATTCTTTGGACAAGGGACAAATTCAATCGTCTGAAATTGTGCCTGCATCTGGGAATTTAAAGGTGACTTTTTCTTCCTCTTTCTCACATACATAAAACCGAACACACCACACACAAACAGAATTGACAAATTATAGTTTTGATGTCCATTGGACTCCTGAGACATTCTTTCTTTCTCTAACAGCTTGATGGTCCCAATCCCAAAGGTCTTAGTTCTTTTACCTGTTTTGCTATTGCACCACCAAATGCCAACAATGAAAAGCTTCCTGCCTCGCCTGGTGTAGCTTCATCTCCTACTGCCAAGAAGATGGGAATGATGAATGGCCGTGGTGTTGAGTCTCTAAATTTTACTTTCTCAGGTATTTCCCGTGCTACAGAAGAGAGTGACGATGAAGAGGTCCTTTCTGTTATTTCTGATTCCTGTGTGTCAGTTGGGAAATATCATGTGAGGGCGAATAGCGCCTCTACTTTACAGTTAATCATCGACAAGTATGGGGATATAGCGGCAAACTGTCGGTTGGAATCGACTTCACTGCGTGCTTATTACCTAGAATGTCTCTGCTCTGTTGTTCAGGAGTTGCAATCCACTTCTCTTAGCCAGCTAACAAAATCCAAAGTTAAAGAATTTTTGGCTGTTCTTAAGGATGTAGAGTCGGCAAAAATTGATGTTAGCTGGCTGCAAAGCATACTGAATGGACTCACAGAAGCCGTAGACCTGAACAATAAGCAACAAGCTGCGGAGCAATCAAAAACCAACTGTGATCATAGTATAGAAACAACAAAGGAAGAGCTAGAATCCACAATACAGGAATTAAGTGAAAAAGAAAAAGCAGTTGCGGACACAAAAGCGAGAATCGAAGAGTTAAAGGCTCGGTTGGGTGAGCTTGAGGTTGAATCTTCTGAACTGGATGATACTATCTCGTCGCTAAGGTCCAAGATTGATGAGTCTCATTCAAAACCACTGGGGGATCGGATCTTGTAATGCATGCTGCATCTATGAGGCAAAACTAGAAGTAATCGATGCCTATTGTGTATTTTATTTTTTCTAATGCTTGCATATCGTAATTGTATGATACGAAAACAAGTTGGATAATAGTAGGCTTTGTAGTTTGCTATTTTTAGTACCTAAAATAAGTTGTATGCTAATGCTACAATACATGTAATTGATTGGAGGAGATTACCTATATATTATTACCTATATGTATATTTTATTATTTTTTTTGCATCATGGATTATTTATTTACTAGTTAAAAAGATAGATTCTTATTTTTCTGTATGCAAACATCCTCAACCGCAGTGACTACTTAATTAATCTATTTCAGTTATTTATATTTTAAAGCAATTAACTAAAACTATATTAATTTACTGTGTTATAATTTTAGTTATTTAAATAACTTCTATTTTTTTTTATATTCTAAAATTATTAAATAAGATATGTATATGTTTAACTTCCAACTCTTTTGGGGTGGTGGGTAAAGATCAACAAAGAGCATAAATTGAATTAGTTATAGTCATTTAACGACGATAATAAAACACCAAGCCGTCTTAGCTCAGAGGTAGAGCGCATGGCTTTTAACCATGTGGTCGTGGGTTCGATCCCCACAGACGGCGTTTTTGTATTTGTATTATTATTATTATTATTATTATTATTATTTCCTGGTATTAATTAGATAATAAACAGATTTACATGAAAATCTATAGGAAATTAGGAAACATAATCAGATTTTCATGAAAATCCTATAGCTATAAAAATTAGGAAGTCCAATTTTTTTGTATATAAAACCTGAACGCCAAGTTTAGCTACTGTTTTTGTTTTTAAATTTTTTATTTAAAGTTTCTATCTGTTCATTAGCTATAGGCTTCGATGGGGAACTTTCAAAGTTGTTCGAATATGGTGGCTTCCAAGGGCAAGAAGAAGACGACCCAACAGCGACATGCTAGCGTTAGTCCTGTCAACTCTGTTACAATGGATATATCCAAGCTGGTTTTAGGTAGCAGATTTGATGATGGTGGCACTAGCATTATATGCCACGGTTCGTACGCAAATGAAGCAGTCGCAGTTAAAATAATTGTTTGCCCATCTTCTGAAGTTTTAGCACCAAGATTATTCGACAGGGAGGTTAGCTTTTTATGCCGACTTCACCACCCTAATATCATAAGGTTGATAGCCTCCTGCAAGAACCAATCGGGTTACTATATTCTTACGGAATATTTGTCTGGAGGTTGTTTAAGGGATTTTTTAATCAAGAACAGAAAACGGTCTCAGTCTCTGCCGTTAAACAATGCAATAGGATTTGCTCTGGATATCTCTCGTGGTATGGAATACCTTCACTCCCAAGGTGTTATTCATCGAGATCTTAAACCAGACAATGTTCTGATTGATCGAGATTTTCATCTGAAGATTGCTGATTTTGGTACATCCTGTTTGGAGGCACAGATTGAATCGTGTATCAATGAGACTGCGGGGTCTTTGAGATGGATGGCACCTGAGATGGTTAACAAGAAACCTTATGGGAGAAAGGTTGATGTGTACAGTTTTGGTCTCATGTTATGGGAATTGGTGGCTGGAAATATTCCATTTGAGAATTTGGAACCCGAACGAGTTGCTTCTGCAGTAGTGAAGAAAGATTTGAGGCCTGTTATTCCACAAGAAGTGTCTCCTGCAATGCGAGACTTAATCGAAAAGTGCTGGTCCAAGCAACCTGACAAGAGGCCCGAGTTTTCGCATGTTGTGGATGTACTAGAGAAACTGCAACTCCAACTTTAATTTGGAGAGGGAAGCGTGTAAAATCTTTAGTTAACAATTTTCTATATATATACATGATAGTTAGTCAAAATCTTTTATGAAATGTTGAGATTGTTCGATAAACATAATTTGAAATATGATGAATTTTTTTGAAAGAATTGTGAGTTTGAAAGATGGACAAAAGGCACTATTTTGATGCTATTGATGGTTATACAAGGGCAATTAATCCAAAAGCTCTTAGTGACTCTGAGAACTTCATTCTTTATTCAAATAGAGCCCATGCAAATCTATTGAAACTGCATCAGAATTTTCTTTTTTTTTTTTTTTTTTTTTGCAATTAAAGATAGAGAGGTTTGAGGATATTTGGCTTCTACCATAATTGGTGATGATGAAGTTTTATTGTTAAATTGATGTTCCAGCTTTTAAGCTATGAATATTAAATTTTTGTTTAATTTTTTGATTTCCCTATAGTCTTTCTCTTATGGTTATGCATGGATTCATTTAGGAATAAATTTTTGCTTATGATAAATGAAGAATGCGGCAAGAAAAGCCAATCAAACAGTGAGGACTACTTTGGCTCACTAAGGTATAAATGTGCTTATTATCATTGTTTTTGAGATTGAGTGGAAATTGTTTGAGGAAAAAAAAAAAAACCCACCATTTTCTCTGCTGCTTTCTGCAAGTCCCTAGTTATTGCAGGTTAATTTTACACTACGTTATATCAAATTAGGTTATGGTTGTTTTGGACTGTTGAAATCAGCAACCATATATATATATATATTTTTTTTTTGAGAACAAATCAGCAACCATATTTTGATGTTGGTTAATTTAAGTAATAGAAATTGGAATTTTGACCATTAAAATTCTCTTTATTTATATTACTATTAAACCAAATGCTTTTCAGGTGAATATAAATTTTATTAAACACTTGTGATTATACACAAAATAGTAAATATTTATTATTATTATTGTTATTGTTGTTGTTATTCATAAAAAAATAATTATAATTTGCAACACATATGTTTATTTTATTTTATTAAAATTTTAATAATTTTAATATACAAAAAAAGAGAGATAAGAGAATAATTAAAATTGTCTTCTAAACCTTATAAAATCGTCCCCAATAGTTTTGGAGACAATTTTAGTCATCCCCCTCTGTTGTCCCTATTACCTCCGCCACCAATTCTTTAGGAGATGAAATTACAAATGTCGTCCCCATTACAAGGGACGACAATCATCCCCATCTTACACGACAATTGTTGTCCCCTAAGTTGGGGACGACTGTGGTCTCCATAAGAAGGGACGACTGTCATCCCCAATATGCTAGAGGACGACACATCGTCCCTTGTAATGGAGACGAAAGTCATCCCCATACTGTGATCCCTATAAGTAGGGATGACTGTCATCCCCAAGTACCTTGGGGGTTGGGGATGACATGTCCTCCCTTAAGATGGGGACAACTGTCGTTCTCATATGTAGGGATGACTATCATCCCCAATATGCTTGGGGATGTTTTTTAATTCATTCCAAATAATTATATTTTGTTTATTTTGTATTTTTATTTATTATTTACTTATTTAATGATATTTTTTTTCTTTTATCCTCTCAAGACTAGTATTAAAATAATTTGAAGCAATTAAATATTAATAATATTATTTCATTAATAGAATAAATTTCAATGAGTTTAAATTCAATAAAACTACAAAATTAATACAAACTATCCTAAAATAATACAATTGGTGCTCTTAAAAGGTCCATACTTTATAGGTTCTCTCCCCCTATAAATATATAGCTGTCGACGTGTAGCTTCTTCATCCTAAGGCACATAACCATAAATTCAGATGCTAGTATCAAACCTCTAATCATCTGACCTTTTTGTGCTCTTGAACCTTTCAAAAAATAAAACAAAATTCAAAACTAATAAGAAGTCAAGGGATAATGACATTTTCAGGCCTAAAAGTAATATACTTTTTACAATTAAGTTCTGAATGTTCAATTTGTAACAATTAAGGACTAAAAGTTTTTAAAAATTTAACCGTTAGTCCTATGTCGTTAACTCTAACGAATTGAGCTTATGTGGCACTAATTTTGCCCACGTGGCATCCATGTAAGCACCTTAGTAGCCATATTAGCCGTCCATATCAACTCCTTCTTCTTCTTCTTCTTCTTCTTTCTTCTTCCATCTTTGTCTTTCTTCTTCTTCTTCTTCGTCTAAACAATTGCAGAATCTTCAACCCTTTCCTCACAAATCTGCTTCTTCTTCTTCTTCTAAACAATTGCAAAATCTTCAACCCTTTCCTCATTTTTCTTTTCGTCTCCAAACGGAAGGATCTCCTCTTCTCCTCCTCATCTAGTGCTTCACCGATGACCCAAGAACCCATACCTTCTCCTTCCACCTCAATAGCTCCGGATTAGGAGCTAGATAA
Source organism: Mallotus japonicus (assembly GCA_949634005.1). Lineage (NCBI taxonomy): Eukaryota > Viridiplantae > Streptophyta > Magnoliopsida > Malpighiales > Euphorbiaceae > Mallotus > Mallotus japonicus. The sequence continues at coordinate 22,913 of CATIWK010508838.1, forward strand.
GATGTAGGCACAGTCTGCGCCGAATAAAACCAAAATCTGGGAGATGATATTGTAGCCATTGGAGCACAATTTTCTTCAAAATTCGAGGGACGAGGAGTTGGACCTCTACAAGATTGTACAGAGTACAAATCAGCAGGATGAAAATTTGATAGCCTACCGCCGGGAAATCCTTGAACACCCATTAAATTGTAAAAATTAGAAGTGTTAAAATTGGAGCCTCTTGGTGTAGGATTTTGCGAGGAGCTCAAGCTATTAATTTCAGCACCAATAAGATTAGAAGGATGAGGAGTCAATGCAGAAAAAGAACCAGGACCTAAAGCTCGCCTGGAAGCATTAGATTTCCTTACAGTAACATGTAACTTGCCATCATCACCAATCTCAGCATCAGTTTCCAAGAAATCTCTACCATCTAAAGAAACAACATCATAATCTACTTTAAAGGAGACAATGGAAGCTGCAGTTTTAGGAAATTCCTCCATGATCAGCATTTTAGCACCTCTATACTCAAAAAGAAACAGCAAAAGTGTGTACCAGATGATGCACTGCAAAACCACAATCTGAACCATAAGACTGCTAGCATAATCATTGTACATAGCGATCAACAGAGGAATGCCCATGACAAGAGTGTTAGGCAGTGTAGAGAGTGAAAAATTTGTAATTACATAATTTGTAGTTTGTCCAAGTTTGTCCATTGAATTTGTGTATCAAAAAATTCAATTTTTTTTCTTTGGGGAATTTTAAAAAACAGGTAGATGATGAATGTGTTTATCATTGAAACAAATTTTGAATTACATAATTTGTAGGATAATGAATGTGTTTATCATTATGTTTGTAAATTTAGGAGCTGATATAGGAAGCAAATGGAAGAAGAAAGACAAAGATGGAAGATGAAGAAGAAGAAGAAGAAAAAGAAAAAGAAGAAGAATGAGATGATATGGACGGCTGATGTGGCTACTGAGGTGCTTATATGGATGTCATGAGGGCAAAATTAGTGCCACATAAGCTCAATCCGTTAGAGTTAATGGCATAGGACTAACGGTTAAATTTTTAAAAACTTTTAGTCTTTAATTGTTACAAATTGAATATTCAGGACTTAATTGTAAAAAGTATATTACTTTCAGGCCTGAAAATGTCGTTATCCCTAATTTAAATTATAGTCACATAGTAGTTAAACAAAGATTGTTGTACAAATATTGGATGAATGTTGGTTGGAAAAAAAAAATTAAGAATAAGATAAATGTTGTTGTATATGAACTTCTCAAAGGTAATCAGTATCAACATTCATAGAACACAAAACCAAAAGCCAATCAGGATGTAGCCCAACAAAACAAACGTAGAACACCTTACGATGCTGTTACAGTATACAATGGTTGAGAGTATAAGATATCGGTCAAATGCATAGGAAAATTAAACAATATTATCATTTCCTAAATTACTTAGCAATGATGGGGCTGAATAAAACTTAATAAACCATTTTCCTCTGTTTCACTTCTCTACTGAAAAATAGTCATTACTTCATAATCATTTAAGATAAAAATAATCGGAAAATAAATTAGTAAGTTAAAAATCGAAATCCTATATCACATAAACATCTAAAAAAACAAAATTTAGTATAAAATTTCCAAATTGAACAAAAATTTAGTTAAATTAACATCTTAAACAAATGCAAATAGCCCGAAATTCTCAATTAATTAAAAGAAATAAAACTCATAATACAAAATCAGACTCTAAACTCATATCGTAAAAAGATACCAAAAAAATTCAAGAAACACTACATCTACATTCAGTGCATTTACTAGAGGAATCAAATCTTTTATGAACATGTGCTTCTCTTCTCCTCCAACTCCTGTAGATTGTTACATTATTGGAATAGAATCGTTTGATATTTTAAACCAAATTATGTTTGATTTTTACTCGCTTGCTACAAAGAAGTACCACTCGTTTCTTGGTGATTATTGAAGTCGGATCCCTTTGGATGTGGACGAACGGAAAAAGTGCAGTTGGATTGAACCCAACCCATGAGTACAGCTGGTGCACTAATGGGGATTCTTCTCACATTGTAGTTTAGTGCCATAATCAAGTGGAAACCACTGAAGCTTAAGAGTCCATAGTGGAGCATAAATTGGCAGACTCTTTTGCTCTGAAAATTGAAATATAAGAAATTACAGCCAGTGCACCTTCTTGGATACACCAAATTCAGGTTCAGTCTACTAAGCATGCTTGATACATATATATCATGAAAAAGTATGATTGTTTTGGAGAAAACTAATTCACTTGTAATGATCTCTGCCTCTAAAATTCAAACTGTGTTTCACATTTAACATAATATTGTAGTAATTAATGGTTTTTAAGTGATAAAATTGGACAAGGTAATCGCATGGACTTCCTTGTACACAAAATTGCAAAACCATACTTTATAGATTTTAACCAAACTCATTATAAAATTTGCAAAATTTTACTTGGTTATCCAATCAATTTTTTTTTTTTTTAATTATGAGCCGTTCTTACACCATTAAATATAAAATTAATCTTTATTTATTTTTTGTAATTAGCATTGGTCCAAGAAAATTTAACCTGATAAGAATTTTAAAATGAAATTTCACGATATGAAATACAATGAAATTTTATAGCACTGAATAACCCTTATATAGAATAATCTTATTTTATATAACATAATGATCACATATTTAAATCCGATCATTTTGTCGTTTCTATTCCAAATCTAAAACAGAAAAAAATATTTCTGAATTTTTAAATTTTAGTTATTGTCTTTAGCATTTTGTATCGGAACAGATAATAAAATTATTACCCTATTTTGAACGCCTAATGACACTAATTTATAAAATACATTCACCATGAAATTGATTATATACATTATCAATAGGATAATTTTTTTATACAACCCATGGAAGGAGGAATTCCTCCTCCCAAATGATGTGTCAACTTTTTAAGCTATCAATAATTAATAAAATAAAATAATTTTTTTTAAATCTCTTATATAGATAAATAGATAAAAAATAAAATAACACTTGTATATTAAACAAAAGAAATTATAAATACTCAATGACATTATATAGGGAAATTGTATATGTCACGGTGGGCTGCGACATATTTTACCTTTATGCCTTTAGTTTTTTTATTTGATTATTAAAAAAAATTTTACAGGTTACGAGTGTTTAAATTTTTATACGACGGGTTCACTCATGTGCAACTTAGGTTTTAGAATCCAAAAAAAATTAAAAATTAAATTTTTTTAAAAAATAAAATTCAAAAAAAATAAGGGGTAATGTACAAGGGTTATTTTATCTTTTTATCTATATGAGAGATTTTAAAAAAATTAAATTATTTATTTTATTAATTAGTGATAGCTTAAGAAGTTGACACATCATTAAGGAGGAGGAATTTCTACTCCCATGGGTTGTAAAAAAAAATTATCCTTATCAATAACTCATAACATTTATATCTCAGAAAAAAAAAAAAAAAAAAAAAAACTCATATCATTTAAGTTTATGATACATGAGAAATTATCACTGAGAAGTTGCCCTATTTTGAATAAGAATTTCACAAAATGCATAATTGTAATTGACATGTTTTATTAAGTGATTTCATTTTGTTTATAAACTTGAGTTAATATGGGAAGTTGGTAACAGTCATTTTCCACCAAACCACCTTGACTTTATGCTGTGGCCCTGTCAAATATGAGGCCCACAAACAACTCTGAAATCGACCCCACACTGAGACAGAAAGTAGGACCCACATGATATTGATCCCCTGCCTGACACGTGTAGGAAATCCTAACCCCACACTTATAAAATCAACGGTCAAGAAGCTCATTTATCTCTATAGTAGGGTCCACAGAATCACCTAAAGCCCCACACTTGCCTCTTTCCTTTTTATCCACCACCACCATCATCATCTTCTTCTTCCTCTTATATTTCATATCTAATGCTACTGCTAGTGCTATAAAACCCTAAATAATCTCTTCAAAATTTTTCTCATAAAGTTCAAATCTTTCTTCACTAATCCAAAAAACCCAACAAAACCCAGAAATTATTTTCCAGTTTTTGACCACAATGAGCTCTAAAATCATCCTCCATGAAACTCCAAACCTTAACAACTCGCTCATACCCACCACCGAGTCACAACCCAAAACTGCCAACCAACTCGCTCATCCTCGAAAACCTTCACTATCCAAAGACCGCCACACCAAGGTTAATGGCCGTGGCAGGCGGGTTCGGATGCCTGCTCTTTGTGCTGCTCGGATCTTTCAGTTAACCCGAGAACTAGGCCACCGTTCTGATGGCGAAACTATAGAGTGGCTTCTCCGTCAAGCTGAGCCCTCCATTATTGCTGCTACTGGCACCGGTACTGTCCCAGCGGAGCCTGTTTCTACCACTAGTAATCATAAACCTTTGTCCGTTTCGCAGTCTGTTCCTTGTAAGGTTCACCCGGTAGGAGGTGGTGTTGGTCCTGGTCAGGAGATGTTTGCCCTGGCTGCAGGGGCGCCAAGCTGTCGTCTTGATTTGGAGTATCGCCATATGCCGTTTACTGCTTTGCTGCTGCAGCCAGCAGCAATGATGGCCGTGGCTGCAGCAGCGGGTGAGAGGCGTCAGCATCAGCAGCGCCAGGAGGAGGAGGAGGAGGAGGAGAAGGTGCATGGAGCTGGGGATGATACTCATCATCTGGGGAAGATATAGAAAAATTCAAGATTCAAGATTGGATCAAGATTATACTATTTATATAAATATAGATGTTTATGTAATTTGATGGGTTTAAGGATTCAGGAGGGTTTTGGGTGGTGGGGACAAGTGGGTTTATGTTTGTATTTTTAATGGTTTTTTTTTTTTTTTTTTTGGTGGGTCATGAATTAAATGTCTTCTTCCTTGCTATGTTTTGGGTTAGCAGGTTGCAAGTGAGTGAAGAAGATGTAAATTAATTCCAGCGATGTGTCTGTTTAGTTATGTTTAGTGATGGAAAGGAAACGGGGAGTGTGATATAAAATCTATGAAAGCTATTTTAGATATGGAATTTGGTTTTTTTTTTTTTTTTTTCTTTTAACGAATGGAAATTTCTTTTCTTTTTTTTTCTTTAAACAAATGGAACTTTTTTGTGCTAAAATTGGAATTGGACCCACCATTGATGAATGTTATTAAGGTTGACCTCCCTCAAATTTATGCCTTAAGTGGAAAGAATTTGTAGAATCTCCATGATGAAAAACGTGAAGGACACATAGAGATGAAATTCAAATAGCTAGTAGTCCAAGTTCTGACAAACAATAATTGCCAAACTCAATTTTAGCTTAACTCAATTTTAGCTTGGCACAATTAGCCATCTCCAATCTCAATTTGCTATATATCCCTTTTGGAGTTTCTAGCTGTGGCCATGAGTTCATCTGAAAAATTTAAAAGCATATCTAATAAAAACATTTCCATGACATGTCAAGAGAAGACTTGGTTTAAGGATATTGTCAGACTGATGAAATTGCCAAACTCAAAAAAACTCAAGTAAAATCAGAATTGAAAATCAACTAAAACTTTTTTTCTCATATCAAAAGAATAAACACTATGCTGCCTCTAACAATTGCCCTCATTTTCCATCAGAAAGATCCGGCATACTATTAGGCATGCCCGCAAAAATTGAGACCTGAAAGCTAATTAAAAGAAGAAAAAAAAAAGAATAAAATGCCCTTCTAAACTAGTCCAGAAAATATTTATTGATTAAATTATAAAAAAGAAAATACAAGCCTTGTAGAAAGAAGATTGCATTTGCATGCAGTAGTAAGTCGAGCAACAGGGGCGCAAAGAATTGGGGAGATCAGCCCAGAAAAGCCAGCCATGTTTAATGCCTATTCCCGAAATTCCACCACTTTTTCTTCTTTCTGAGCTCATTTGAAGTGGTATCTAAATCAAATGCACAGAGAATATATCAAGCTATAGAATTGAAAGCTAATTTTTAAGAGTTCCCTAATTATTCTCCTAAAACCAGAAGTGCTGATATCAGATGAAGCAGAAAACTAGTTAATTGACATCTGTCTTTCTTGTGAAACAGGTGTTGAAGCAAGTAAAAAAAAAAAAAAAATACCTCCTTGAAAATAGATTGAATTGTAGTGTACCTCCGCCCAGAAGCTCAAGAAAATGGCTGCACATAGAACACAAATTATTTATCAAAGAATTTCACAACCTGTACAGTTAGATCCTACTTAAGACATAAAAATAACATCAACATTGTGTGCTAGATTCAGTAAGATTGTGATCCATTCAGAATTTCAATTTCAGTGCTTCTGTGAAGTAGAACATAACACAAGCAGCATTCTTTTTTAATATTTCTGTAAAACATTATTAGAAAAAGAATTGATAGGGTAGGTATCAATGCTGAAGGCTCTGCCGATAAGGGATGAGGAACAAATTTATGAACTAGTTAGTAACCTAATCAATCATATTCACCTGATCAGGCTTTAACAAAATTAAGCTTAATCCAAAATTAATTATCATTGCTATCATTAGCATCACAATGTACATACTTGAAATCATATGAACAAAGCCACAAGTTGGTAAAGAAAAAATTAATTTTCCCGAACAAGAAACTACATGAACTGGGAAACATATCTGCAAAACGTCGCTGCAATTTTTTCCCTCAAAACAGGAAAAAAAACTGAAAATATTACCTCCTTTTGTTTTCTGGTTGATAGGATTAATCTCTATGTAGCAAGTGTCCTTAAAAGAGGTCATAACGAGTATCTTCACACTGTACTGCATTGTATAAGTTCACAAATTAAACCTCAATACTTGTCTAACAGCCTAAAAGAACAGAAATGTGTACGGCAGTTTTGTTTAAAGAAAGTAAAATGAAGACATTGATAAATCATAAAACACAAATATATACAGACTCGAGCAGTTTCAAGAAGGTATTTATAGCCTAATTTAGCTAGGGAACAAGGTATATATAACCTTAATTTCAAGCATCGTTAAAGACAAGGAAATTGAAATCAACAATGAAGTCAGTATTGACAATACCAAGCAAGACTAGCCTGCAATGTCCAAGAAAACCTTAGATTGGCACTGCCAGTCATGGTGCTATGGTTTTAACACATAGGTATTGCATCCCAAAGGGGAAAGAGAATTAAAAACAAAAAAAGTCATGGTAACCCATACTGTATCCGCCGCTGCCTGCAATGTGACGTGATCTCCCCACTCACCACTCCTGGCATAACCCAAACGGCATTAGAATAAACATACTAGGCCAAAACTCATTAAAAGGAACTACAAAAAGAAAAAATTGTGTTAATACTTGGACATCTTCTTCAAGTAGTCACCATACTCCATAGGAACATAACCTTCATATATCTCTGGATGAGATCTCAGCTGATATTAAAAAAAATGCAGGGGGAACAACATCAGGACCTATTAATGGAATCTCCTTTATAACAAACATAAGAAAATCTTGTTTAAATATTGACAAGCAGCTTGGTAATAGTGCAAACCTGGTTTACAACTTGTCGCCTCACAACTTTGTGACGATCAGGTGTGCTGTATAATTGATCTGATAAAGCGCGAAACTGATAAAAACAAAATTAGGCCAGTAAATATAAAGAACTTATCAGTAACTTTTTAATAAATATGCTTGTCAAGCCACAACAATAATATGGTTTGCTCAGAGCAAGATAGACAAAACGAAAACATCAATAAAAAGCTAACCTGACAGTTACCATCCCCTTGAACCTTAACCTCAAAAAAGTCAAATACCTGCAATCTAGATTAAGACAAAATATAAGCGCTGATGCAATAGAGAAGTTCTGATGAACAAAGATTTCTAAGAAAAAAGGGAATAAAAGTTTTCAGAAAATGTAACCCATTGATGCAAAACTGTAAAAACAAGCCTAGAAAATCTTAACATAAACCGAAGCTAACAATAATCACAAATAATGGGCAGATCAAGATTATTTTCCTTCATTAAGTTCCATTTAAGGCAGCATCAAAATATGCCCGTGAAAACATTTGGTATATATACTACACATAAGATAGGGTACCCCTTAAAATTTTTTTTTTTTTTTTTTTCCTGTTGAATTGATAATGCTCATGAAAATCACAAGAATTAAATTTATTACTTACCTATTCAGAAGCCTTTCATGATCTGAGGTTGCTTCATCAATTGAAGGTATTTCTCCATTAATTCTAGGAACATGCTGTTCAGAAAGAAAAGAAAATGTGGCCACATGATAAGCAATAGCAAACATGGTGAATTTCTAAACACTCAAGGAAAAGAATGCATGCACAAAAATGCCCTATGACTAGTACTGAATAAATGGAAATTAAATGATTACATGTAGATTGTAGAGGTAATGCTTGATAAAAGCTTAAATAAGTGATCAAACATTAAGATTCATATTCATATATATTTATGTTTGCTGATTTCCTCCAAGGAGAAGAAGAGTGATGAAGGCAGGGAATGAAATCAGATGATTATTCAACAGAAGCAATCATAGGAGACAGAAATCAAGAATTTTGGATTCAAATCAGCACACAAGACATTCATAAATAGCTCCAAGAAGAAATATTAACATGAACTTAATCATAACAGTGATGTCAATTTAATCTGTCTTAGGTGGATACAAATGTCCACACAGAATGAAATCATGTAGGTCATGCTGACAATCTTCAGCTATACATGATGAATGTAGTATAGCATGATAGCTGGAGAATGTTTATAAAGGAGGTTTACTTTGGTAATGCCAGAAAAGATAGATTAGTAGAATACTCTGAACTCTGCATGTGCAAATCTCAAAAATCTCAATCACATCAAATTAATTAATCAAAAAATGGAAAAGCCACATATGTGGGGTCACTTGAGAAAAGCTTGAGGGGAATTATGATCCCCAATTACTTGTCCCTATCTCTATTGTCTATTCAAAGTTTTGCAGTTCTTCAATCCGAAAGATGTTGGATACCTTTTTCTTTTTTTTTTTCTTTTTTTCCAAACTAAGTTATTTGACAGGATATCTTACAGTTAGGAGAATAATCAGTTAAGCAATAACAAAACAATACACAAAAATCTAATTAGCTGCAACAAGAGAAAGTGACACAACTTCATGATGATTTAAAGCAATAAAACTCACAGGAATAAGAATCATTTGATTCAGCCTTCTGCCAACTTCATCATCCAGTCCGTATTCATCAGTAAATTCTGGTGAATAAGAATACTCTTCCCCATCACCAGGACTAGAACATGAACTAGAAGGGACCATATCATCAGAATCTTCACGGCTACACTCATGATCTGCACATATAGACATCATAATATAACCACTAAAGAAACTTGCTATTGAAAAAATGAAAAAATACGATCAGCATCATATTAGAACCACTAAAAAAACTTGCTACTGCAAAAATAAATAAATAAAATCAGCAATTTCACCACCACATGCCTGAACTATAGCTCTTTGTTGGTGTACAATGCCAATCATGCGACTGAATAGATTCTTGCAAGTTCTCTACTCCACCCGGAGAGTATCCAGAGGCTTCAGCAACAGCTAGCTGTGAAAATTCTTCTTGCAACGTGCGAGCAATAATCTCATCACTGTCTATATGAGTACTATCTGATAAGTCATAATGATCTCTAATATATTGTCCATGATAACTGTCCTCATGTTGCACCACACCTCCATAATACCCAGGATAAAAAGGAGGGTCTCCATCAAGAAGACGAAGTCCCCATTGAATTACATCTGAATCTTGCTCATAAATAGCCATTTTCTATCTGAACAATCCCTCCAATACAAAACCTGAAACAATAATAATAATTGCATTAACCTCTCCAAATTACTCCAATCACGATAAATTATTGGCCCAACCATTAAGACAATATAGCGTGAGGATGAGGATATACAAAACAAGCTATGATATGAGCACCAGCTGTCAACCATTAAATTATTATTTAAATGGTGGAACCCACCATCAGCTGAAATAACTGGAGAACATATGAACTTGAACTTTTCAACACAAAGACATCAACTTTTCTCTAAAAAACAAAGAGTATTAATAATATTATGATTCCAAAATCAATCTCTAAAAAACAGCCAGAAAGGAATGGACATTAAAATCTTATTTATTCAATTACTTTATGGACTGCTTTAGTAACCAATGAGCTATAAGCACAAGCATAGCCAATAAGCACATGATTACAAAGATGGAAATGCAAATGAACCCAATAACAATCACTAATTTTCTTTCTTTCTTGTTTGCTTGATTTTAATCAAAACCATCATCAAATCAAATTAAAACGAACACACAGAAGCAAACATAAAAGAAACAAAGAAAAAGATTAAATCTTTCAACGAAACAAAACATACCCACTAACCTGATTATCTTCAACTCAAGAAAAGATTGAAACTTTCAGTGATAAAAATCCCCAAAAAAAAAACAAAAACTGTGTATGTTTGTAAAGAAATTGAAGAGAAAAAGAGAGAGAAGAAGAGCATTTGGGTTAATTTATATATACTGTTTTGCCGCGGGGTGTTATTGGAAATGGAGGATTGATCTATGGTTAATTAATGGAGCGGGATCTTATGGTAGAGGTTGATTTCATTGGTACAGAAATTGGACGGTTTAGATTTGATTCTTCATTTTT
>CATIWK010508948.1:0-16205 GCA_949634005.1 Mallotus japonicus
AAAAAATAATGGTTTGTCAGAGTCTATGTGCTAGGAATATCCGGACCATCCATCCATCTTATTCTTGTGGGCTATTGAATTATTAGATCGCTCCACTTCTGACCGCAAAGCATTTCTTAATTGTGCGCACACACAACCGCTCCCAACGCGACGCAAAGGTCTCTTCTCCTTCTTCTTCTGCTTGTTGGTTTATACTCAGCTTCTCTTACCTACTCATCATTTATCTGCTGCTTTCAATCGATTCTTGTTGTTGTTGTGATTTTTTTTAGATCCATCCGTTGCTCACTTTACTCATCCTTTCATTTTTTGTTTTTGTGATAATCTCAATTCCTCATATATTCAACTTGTTTGGCTATTAAAATCTCAATCTCAATCTTATGAATGGCAGATTGATTATCTTGAAGAAAATAGAGTGAAGAGGTAGCTCATGGCGAACATAGACATTGAGGGAATCCTAAAGGACCTTCCTGAAGATGAATCGCGTGTCCCCAGGACTAAGATCGTCTGCACTCTCGGACCCGCTTCCCGATCTGTCCCTATGCTTGAGAAGCTTCTCAGGGCTGGCATGAACGTTGCCCGCTTCAATTTCTCCCACGGCACTCATGACTACCACCAGGAGACTTTAAACAATCTCAGGATCGCCATGCACAACACCCAGATCCTTTGCGCTGTTATGCTTGATACCAAGGTCTCCCTTCTCTGCTCTATCATTTCTTTATTTTTCATTTGCATCTTCTCAACACTCATCTTTTCTTATATCACAATTTAGCCTTTTATTTCTCAGCTGTTTATCTTTGTAATAATAATAATAATAATAATGGTAAATTACAATCATTCCTTGAGATTTGGTCAAATCTACTGTATTTTCAAAAATCAACTAATAAACCCCTTTCTTAATCATTTTCGCTTCCACTAACTAAATACTGCTTCAGTTTGATATTTTTATTGTAAATCTGAGCGGTATTAAGTTAGCGGATTGTAAATCTGAGCGGTATTAAGGTAGTAGTAGGGAAAATATTTAATAAGATCAAATATGAAGTTATTTAGTTAACTTGTGAAAATAACTTCAGGTGTTAGTAAATTACCCTAATAATAATACTAATAATAATGGTCGGATTTTACTAATTCACTTCTTCGGCTTTTTCAAGCTTTATTCCCTCATCAACCGTCTGCCCCAGTGTGTCACCCTTGAGTTTTAGTTGATGAAGAGCTGTTGCTTTCTAACAATTTTTTTTCCCTAAAATAGATTCATGGCTCTCTGAACTTGCCAACTTTATTGATATACTGCCATACTTTTCTTACCTGTGCAGATGTAAACTGATGAGAAGAACTAGAATTTTTTTAACAGTACTTCATCCGTCCATTGGACTACTGAGATTATATGAAACTTACTTAGATATGGCTGCTTTTTCTTAATGGATGTCTCTTTCCTTTTCCAAGTCTTATTAGGATTTTGATGCCTTGTATGAAGGCTTTGCAAAATGCATTACACTGTATCTGCTAATCCAAGTCCAAATGTTTTGAATTCCATGTGCTGGTGGTGGGTTGCTTGCTACATTCCAACCACTCCTTGTTATCACATTGGTATATAGTGCAAAGTTAAAATTCCCAACTGTCCTCTGGTATTCATAATGTCAACTCTGTCTCCTTTTCAATGGATGCCTGCTAATTTTTGTTTTATGCCCTATCACAGCGGTCCATAGCACATGTAGCTGACAAAAAATTTAAGCTTATTCCAAATAACTATCCTGGAAGATATTCAAATTCTTCTTTTTTGTTGCAGGGACCTGAGATTCGGACTGGTTTCCTAAAGGACGGGAAGCCAATTCAATTGAAGGAAGGCCAGGAAATCACAGTGACCACTGACTACAACATCAAGGGTGACACCGACATGATCTCCATGAGCTACAAAAAACTTCCAGTTGATGTGAAACCTGGAAATACCATCCTATGTGCGGATGGTACCATCACCCTGACTGTTTTGTCTTGTGATCCAAAGGCTGGAACAGTGCGATGCCGTTGTGAGAACACTGCGACACTAGGTGAGAGGAAAAATGTCAATCTTCCTGGTGTTGTGGTGGATCTTCCCACTCTGACAGAGAAGGATAAGGAAGACATTTTGGGATGGGGTGTTCCCAACAAGATTGATATGATTGCTCTTTCATTTGTACGCAAGGGATCAGATCTTGTTCATGTTCGTAAGGTCCTGGGACCACATGCCAAGCATATTCAGTTAATGTCAAAGGTATAAGCATTCTTCTCTATATTTTATTATGACATGCTGAAGGGAATCTGCATGAATATGAACTTGTATCTGCCCTGTGGCCTTGAATTTTTGTTTGCTAAATTATTCTATTTGGAAATTATTTTTTATTATCATTCTTGATAGTTTTTACTTGTTCCTGTAAAAGACATCCTATATTCAGTTGAATAATTAATGATTGATGGCTTTGGTTTTGCTTAGGTTGAGAACCAGGAAGGAGTTGTTAACTTTGATGAGATCTTGCGGGAGACTGACTCATTCATGGTTGCTCGTGGTGATCTAGGAATGGAAATTCCTGTTGAGAAGATTTTCCTGGCGCAGAAGATGATGATATATAAGTGCAATCTTGTGGGCAAGCCCGTGGTCACTGCTACTCAGATGCTTGAATCAATGATTAAGTCTCCCCGTCCAACTCGTGCTGAAGCCACTGATGTTGCTAATGCTGTCCTTGATGGCACTGATTGTGTTATGCTTAGCGGTGAGAGTGCAGCTGGGGCTTACCCTGAGATTGCTGTAAAGATTATGCGTCGAATTTGTATTGAAGCAGAATCGTCTCTTGACTATGGAGCTATCTTCAAGGAGATGATAAGATCAACTCCACTTCCTATGAGCCCATTGGAGAGCCTTGCATCATCAGCTGTACGAACTGCTAACAAGGCTAGAGCAAAGCTCATTGTCGTGTTGACACGTGGTGGGACAACGGCGAAGTTGGTAGCAAAGTACAGACCTGCTGTTCCAATCCTGTCTGTGGTTGTCCCAGTGTTGACTACAGATTCGTTTGATTGGACCTGCAGTGATGAGACCCCTGCAAGGCATAGTTTGATATACAGGGGCTTGATTCCTCTTCTGGCAGAAGGATCTGCTAAGGCAACTGATGCAGAATCTACTGAGGTTATTTTGGAAGCTGCTCTAAAGACCGCGACGGAGAGGGGGTTGTGCAAGGCTGGTGATGCTGTTGTTGCACTTCATCGAATAGGAGCTGCCTCTGTTATTAAGATATGCGTTGTGAAATGATATGGGGGCAGGATGCCTTAGAGATATGGGTTGAAGCGGTAGTTGGAAGAAAGTGGAAGTGTATTTTGTTTTATAATATGGCCGTATGTTTTATGGTTATTGGAGGATTTAGTTATTAGGAATCCTTCCTCAGACTTGAATTATGTTTTAATTGGACAATTTTATATCCAGGGCATCTGGATTTGAAAGGTTTTCCCGACTGCCAGGACTTAAATGAGAGGTTTTCCCTGAATTATGTTATAAGAAATCTTGACTTAAATGAGAGAGAACGTAGGGGAGCCAATGTGGGTGGAGATCCAGGAATTTGATTTAAGTGAGAGGTATATTTCATATGGTATGAATTTTACATGCCAATCTTACTGCCATCCCTGTCTGAGCTAGCGCCTAGAAATATGCAAGGCGGTGGGAGTGTCATCGGATTCATCTACTGTATGTGCATGCTTAGTAGAATCATAATAATAAACTGATGGCCCCCCAAGAGATGATGAAAAATAAGTATGCCTGAAAGCGATTGCCCATTATTTTTCCTTTACTGCTGTGTGCAACAGCAAAAGAGAGAACATGGTAGAGTGCCAGTGCCAGCGCCAATTTTGACCGGAAGGATCTCTTTTATGATAAATTACAGTATTGGATGGGTTAATGCCAATTATTTTTATGGGTTCTTTTTCTTATAAATTATTAATACAAGAAAAACGACAAAAAATCTTCCTTGCAACTTTTGGCTTTAGCTATTTTGGTAGTTGAGAAAGAAGCATGTTTTAAGGCGTTGTATTTGTATTGTATGCATGTGAGTGTGGTTGTGAAAAATGTGCAAATTGAAATGTCTTAATAATATATGATTTTATTGCGGGTGAGTATTTTCCGACCGACTTGAAATTGTCGACCGAACCGGAGTCGAGTTTGAGGGTCGGGTGAGCTGTCGAATTAATAAGAAAGCGGTTCAGTTGAGGGGAGCTGGGGTTTTCAGTTTACGGAAGACGGTTCGGTTGAGGATTTCTGAAAACCGAACCGTCCGAATTTCCGAAAATACAAGGGACATAAAACGATGTCATTTGAATTAGGGGTAGTAGTATATATACATCCTAAACTTCTAACCCTAAAACTAATTCTCTTATAACCCTAAATCTCTCTCACCGCCTCACTCTTCTCCTCTCTTCCAGAAACCTCTCTGCAACCCTTCCTTTCTCTCATCTAACCCTTCGTTTTTCTCAAAACTTTTCTACTCTCTTCTCTCAGTCTCCTTCTGCTACTGAACGTCTCAAGTTGAGACAATGTCTATTTTTTTTGAGTCTCTGTCTTGGTGCTCTTCGATGATTTAAATCCTAAAGGTGGAAGCTTTTTTAAAGTTATAATGATTTGATCTATTTGAGGTGGAAGCATACTTGATATGTTCCATATTATTATGTCACTCCAGACTGAAGAGACTCAAAAAAAGGTAATACATTGATTTTTTTGAATTTATTTATATTAATTTTGTTTATAATGTTTTGTTAATTAGCGTACTTGTTGGAAAATATTAATTATTTATGTATAATTTTATATGCAGATGGACACTGGAAATACTAATGCCAGTGGCAGTAGTGATGCTAATGTTACTGCCACTGGTATTGAAGCAATGGTGGAAGCTCAAAAGAAGCAAAATATTCCTGCAAAAAAAAGGAAGGAGACTGAGCCCCGTTCAAAGGCCTGGATCCATTTTGAAAAGATAAGGGATGCGTCTGGTATTGTTAATCAAGCTAGATGTTTATATTGTGCTACTAAAGTTAACTGTCAATCTAAAAAGCATGGAACTTCCTCTATGAGGAATCACATGCTAAACTACTTGAAAAACCCTCACCCAAAAGCAAGCAGACAATCACTTTTAAATTTGCAACCTGCTGTCAATGCTTCTAAGTCTGAATTGCATGAAAATATGGGTGTATTGAGTACATGGAAATTTGATCAGGATGAAATTAGAAATGCCATAACTAATATGATAGTTGTTGATGAGTTACCGTTCAAGTTTATGGAAACTCCTGGTTTTAAAAAATTCTTATCCATGGCCTGTCCTAGGTTCAAAATACCCTCTCGATGGATTATTAGTAGGGACTGTTACTCTTTGTTTGTTGCTGAGAGGTCAAATTTGAAACTCTTTTTTAAAAATCATTCTCAAAGATTCTATTTAACAACAGACTCTTGGACTTCCAATCAGAGAATTAATTATATGTGCATAACTGCACATTTTATTGATATAGAGTGGAAGCTTCAAAAAAGAATTATTTCTTTTGTTCCTATATCATCTCATAAGGGGGAGTACATTGCAAAGGCTCTAGAGTCTTGTTTAGGAGAGTGAGGGCTTAAAAATATCTTTTCTGTTACACTTGACAATGCATCTTAAAATGATACAGATGTTATTTTTTTAAAAAGAAGCTTTTAAGTTGGGGTACCAGTACAGTTAGGTGTAAATATGTCCATATGCATTGTATTGCACATATTCTAAACTTGATTGTCAATGAGAGGCTAAAGGAGTCTAGCAAATCTGTCAAAAGGGTGAGGGAGGCTGTGAGATATGTTAGGAATTCACCCTTGAGGTTGAAAAAATTTAGAGAGTATGCTGATTTACTTGGCATTGAGTCAAAGGCTTCCTTGACTCTTGATGTTCCAACAAGATGGAACTCAACCTATTTGATGCTCCAGTCTACTTGTCTATATGATAAAGTATTTGAAAAGTTTGATGAATGTGAATCATCTTTTAGAGTTGATCTTGCTGATAATGTCCCTGATTTTCTTGACTGGATGAATGTTCAACAGCTTATTGATTTCTTGAAGTGTTTTTATGATATGACTTTAAGGATCTCAAGGTCACTTTATGTTACTGCCAACAAATTTTTCTCTGAAATTTCTGATCTCTTCTGTGTGTTAAATGATTGAATGACCTCTGCTGATGCATCTAAGAGGGCAATGGGGTTTTCAACGAAGTTGAAATTTGATAAATACTTTGGAGATCCTAATAAAATGAATATGTTGATCTTTATTGCCTCTATTTTCGATCCTAGAGAGAAGCTGGAGTTTTTACACTTTTCTTTGTCTTAAATACATGGATCTGATCTTGGTGGAAGCATATTTTCTTCTGTGAAAAGTGCAATTCATGAATTGTTTGATGACTATGTTTCTCTATATACTCCTGCTTCTGGTGAATCTGCTAGTCAATCAACTAGCCTAAGTCCCTCTGATGATTCTGTGGGCGCTACTGCTACATCTGGCCTTAAAATTTCAATGCTAAAAGCTAAATTCAAGAAACAGAAATTGGAGTTTGGATTAGGTGGAAGCAAGAGATCATAATTGGATATTTATTTGGGTGAAGAACTTTTGGAGGATGAGGGGAATTTCAATTTGCTTTGATGGTGGAAGCTAAATGCAGAAAGGTTCCCAATTTTGTCCAAATTTGCTAGAGATGTGTTGGTTGTTCCAATATCAATTGTGGCTTATGAGTAAGCTTTTTCAACTGGTGGAAGGGTGCTTGACTCCTTCTGGAGTTCTTTGACTCCCAAAATTGTTGAATCACTAGTATGCACCCAAGATTGGTTAAGGAAGCATGAACAACCAATCAACATTGAGGAATCAATTGAAGATTTAGAGAAGTTTGAGAATGGTAATACTGTTTTAATTGCATTTTTAATTTTAATTTTAGTTTCTTGTTGTAACTTTTCTTAATGGTTATATTGATTTCTCTTCTTCTCATATTCTTGGCAGACTTAACCCCAGTTGGCTTTGGCCCCAATTTGGCACTAACTTAAGTACTTAATTGCCAGTGCCATTTTGCTGACGTTTTTAGTAATGCTGCTGATCAGTTGATTCTTTCATTTTATACATCCTGACTGCTTGATTCTTTCTGCATTAATTTGCTTGTGTGTGCCTGACTGAATGTGAATATTGTGTGACCTCCAAATGTTGTGCCCTATGGCTGTTTGGTGCCTCTTGTGTTTTGATTTGCAGCTTTGCATACTCTATCAGTATGTCTGTGAGCCTGTGAACACCATATGTAGTGCCACAGTCTAGTTGGTTCATATGGTGATGTTGCAAATGGGGGTTATGATGATGCTTCCACCATTTAATTGTCTGAATATTAAAATGTTTGCCTCTTTCTTTGGTGACTTTTTTAACCTGTTGCCAGAAATAAGGCTACATTTGTTTTTTGATTATATTCCATAGCACCTAAGCCCCTTTGGTTTGCTGCATGATTTTTGACTTTGAGGCTATGATGAGAGCTTCCACCTTTATTTATATGAGTTTACAAATGTTTGCCTCTGTTTCTTGGTGACAGTTGATATGTTGCTAGAAATATGGACTGGCTTGCATTTTTATGTGACTTGACAATAACAAACTATGAGCCTCAAAGTTGTTTGCATATTTATTTTAACTATGAATTTGTTTAGTTGTTTATACTTGAACTGATTCTTTGCATATTTATTTGCAATCTTCCTGCAGGACTTGATATTTTTTGCAGGAGACTCCATATATTTTTTTGGGTGGAAGCAGTCCTTTAGCATTTACAGTTACAGATTGCCTCTGAAATTTTTTGATGGAAACTGGAATTGAAGTTTCATTTTATACAATTTGTAATTAATCATTTTTTGTATCTAAATACTATTAGTTAATTTGTACATGCAAACACTGCATATTAAAGATTAATGTATTTTGTAATAGGTAATTTAGGACAAATAGGTCTTTATAAACTCAAATTAGTTAATATTTATATTTAGTCTTTTGTATAAATTTAATAATTTTTGTATATGGGTTTACAATTTTATGGCCAACCCAACGAAGTCCAAATAGATTTTTCGACCTGAATTTTTCGAAAAAATTTGGCAATTCGAACCGATATTTTTGCCTTTGGCTTCGGATCGGTTCGGTTCCATTTACCAAGTCCCTAAAGCCAATCGTTTTACACCTCTGACCACCCAACCTGACCCGTCCGATGCTCACCCCTAGATTTTATATATCATCCTCGTAACTAGGAAGGGCTTGTGATTAATTTGCGGCAAATTATATCATGAATTCTGTCTATATAGTAATATGGACTAGGGGTTCATCATAAGTATGTTAACACATTTTTTTTTTATGTTATTTGTGCGAAAATCAGTTCATTCATTATCAAAACCAATACGTTAGTGCCCACCTGCCTTGATACTGTGATAACCTTGTACATTAATAACCCCATTATCCACTTAAATCAGTTGCACTTAGATTTAAATAATAATAATAATAATAATAATAATAAGAACCCATAAAAATCATGCATCTTTTCAAAACTATAATTATTCTAAATTATTTTTATATTTTGAACATAAGGGGAAAAAAAGATTGGGGGTGGCTTAACCCAGGGCTGTTGTATCTTAGCTTATGTGCAACCTTTTTTTTTTTTTCTATGCAACATAATAATAATAATAATAATAATAATAATAAGTCACAAAAATTTCATAAACCATTTTTGACAACATCATATGCACTGAGTTTTTTCCTCTAAACACTAATTAGTGACTTGCCAATCAAAGCTGATAGAGAAGCATCATGGATGGAAGACATTATAGACCCAAAGTTGGAAGGTAAATACAACAAAGATAAAATGGAAACCTTGATCACATTGGCCTTGCAATGTGTGGAGGAAGACAATGATGCAAGATCAAAACTGAACAAATTAACCACTCTAAAGGTTTTTGGACATTTTGTGTTAGTTATAATTTTAGATTCACTAATTTATGCATATATGTTTATTAATTGTAACGTAGAGATTCATTTGTTATTAATCGGAGATTCATCATAATTTTAATATATTATTTGTGAAATTCATTTATTTAATTTTTCTATCTAATGAAACTACATTTTTCAAGTAGTGAACTTACAATATTTAACTAAAATAAAAATACAAGTAAAACTCTATTTATTATAATTAAAAATAAAAAAAACTAATTTTTCAATGAATAAAATTTTTTATTTTGACTAAAATCATAAATAAAAATCAAATTCAACCAATGTAATTAATAAAATAAAAAGAAAAAATATTTTTTTATAAATAAAAAATAATGTTTAGTTTTTTAAAAAGATTGAAAGGAAAATATTAATGAATCTGCAGGTGAAAGTCAATAAATATGCAAGTAAAGATCAATGAACCAGCATATTTAAAGGTCAATAAATTTGCAGGTGAGGATCGATGGACATACAGGTGAAGATCAATGAATTTGTAAATGAAAATCAATGAATATATATTTTTTAATTAATAACCCTATATACTAATATACATGTTGTCCAAATGGTTACACTTCAATTTTATATACAATTTTTGTACTAGCTTCATCTTGTTAAAGCAGAAGCAACTTTAGCTTTCATTTCCAAAAAATTCAGATTAGTTGAATGGCCCTGATGAAGAGACGCGCTTGGAGAATGTTAAAAAAAAAAAAAAAAAAGGCATGTTTTAGCTTTTAATTTATATTTACACGTGTGAGTCCATATTACAATATGAATAGAGTTCCATATTACAAACAACAATTGTTAGTTTGCTGAGCCAAAAAAGAAATGAAATATGAAATGAAATGGAGCATTTGAGCAATGTAAATCTGATTATACCTGCATATTTCTGATGTTCTATATATGCAATTAATTAATTTATAAAACACACCATGATCAATATATACATATGCACCCCCACCACTTGGTTCAAGTGGTTAGAGAGTATTCATGACCCTTGAGGTTAGGGGTACTCATGATCCTTAGGTTCAAGTCCTATGAACGTTATCTCTAGGTATTTAAATGTTGAGTTACCCGTTTAGGACTGACTAATTTTAGTCACGGGATCGGTTCCGTTTAGAGGTTGAGGGTTCAGATCCCCCTCCCCTCCACCTCCACCTCCTTGGCCAAATAAATAAATAAAATACATACATATGCCAATATATGCCACTAGCTGCTAGATGCTCGTATGGTGTGTCATGTATTCCATGATGGGGACGGGATGGGGGAATGGCATTTACGCTATGCTTTTATCATCATTTTGCTTAGTACTAATTCCTTAATACTAATATTAATTGGCAGCTCTGTCAATTCTATCCTTCCCATTACCTCATCTAATATAAATATGAAGTTATCCTTAATTAAATTGGTCGACAAAATAAAAATATAAATACAGAGTAGCACAGAAATATATATATATATACTATCGCAAATTGAGTCAATTAAATAAGGGCCTTGAAAATTGCAATTGTTGATTACTCTTTCATACATATCTAAACAGAATAATTATGGATAGAAATATATAAAAGATACTTTTTCTCTATTCCTTTTTAATTATCGTTTAAGAATTATGCACATAGATTAAGAAATATAATTAATATATATGTAAAATACTATACTATCCTTATTCTTTTAACCAATTATTAGTTTTGTATATTTCCAAAAGTAATATATATATAAATAAGGATATGATAGGAAAAAAGGTAGTTAAAATGTATTGGTAATTGAAAACGTCAAATAAATTGGAACAAAAAATCCAATCTAAAACGACAATTAAAAAGAAACAAAGGGAGTAATTAATTAAGTGAAATAATAATAATAATAGAGGAAAAGCCATGTATACATATAAAATAAAAAATTGATGTTTAAGATAGAAATTAAGTTTGGAATATGGATAAACAATGAAAGCAATTTTAATATCCGTAATAAGTAAATATTAATGCTAATGAAATTGAAATTAAAAGAAGGCGTCAATAAGTAAAAGTAACCAACTGTGTTTGGGTTTAGCGGTAAGGGGTTAGTCTCCATTTATGGCTAATCCAGGTTTGAATTTCAGTTGAGAGATATCACCACCTTGTAAGGTGTCTCACAATATCTTAAACAAAAATCTAGTCTGAATGTAGATACTTAAAGGTGTATCCTCACTAAAATGGGTCCTTTCAGAATATCACGTGGTCAAAAAAAAAAAAAAAAAAAAAGTAAAAGTAAGTAGCACACCGGTACCACACAATGTGTCGAAAGTCATAATAGTATGGTTACCGTATTATCCGTATATAATTTAATTAAATTAAAGATGATAGAAGACAAAAATTAATTGAAGCCTGCCTCTTATCCTTTCTCTCTCATTTATTTTTATATGCATACGTAGTGGATATATTGGTAGCAACAGCTACAGACACAGTTTGAAGAAGAAGAAGAAGAAGAAGAATGATGGCGATGAGATTCGGTTCACTTGTGGTGGCGGTGCTGCTACTAACTATATTGTCATCCTCATCCTCAACAGTGATGTTGGTGAAGGTCAAGGGATCGCCTTCTTCGCTAACATCCAATATTATTAATATTAATAAGCACAGGCACAGCACCGACACACTCACACTCACACTCAGACGTAACCTCCTTGCTAATGGTCTCGGCATCACTCCTCCCATGGGGTATGTTGCGCTGTTGCTGTTGCATCTCTTCCAAATTTTAATTTAATTAATTAGCTGTTGTTGTTAGATCAGATTCTTACTGTTATCATTTGTGATTAATCATTCTTCTTAATTACCTTTTATTATTATTATTCATTAGTCATCCCCTACACTGCAGGTGGAATAGTTGGAATCACTTTGGCTGTCAAATAGATGAGAAAATGATTAGAGCAACTGGTAACTGCCACTCCAATTACCAAACATAACATATAAATAGGCATAGCAGTAGCGACAGTATTAACTTCTCTCATACATTAATCTGTTGTGTTTGGTTGGTTTCACAGCTGACGCCCTGGTTTCCACCGGCCTTCATAAACTTGGTTATACTTATGTTAACATAGGTTTGGTTATTTTCCCATCTCATTATTAATATTATTGCTCTTGCTCTCTTTTTTATTCTTTCATATTTTATTTTATCATTCGCAAGCTGCTTATCACAACCGCCTCTTTCCTTTTATTTAGATGATTGCTGGGCAGAAATGGCTCGTGATGAAAAGGTTTTCATCTTCATCATTTTATCCTTTCCTTTGCATTGCAACCCACCCACATTTTAACGTTGCTTAAACAAATGTACCCCTAACACATCACACTACTTTTAATTTCAGGGTAATCTTGTGCCCAAGAACTCAACATTTCCATCCGGCATTAAATCTCTGGCAGATTATGTTCACAGCAAAGGTCTTAAATTAGGAATTTACACAGATGCAGGGTAATATAATTAATTCTACCATATCCATCTCTAACTTTACTTACTTCTTCTCGTAAGCACCAACTACATTGTATATTGCAGGTATTTCACTTGTAGCAGAACTATGCCAGGATCATTCGGCCATGAGGAACAAGATGCCAAGACTTTTGCTATGTGGGTATGTCATTTGATGACTTTTATTTACCTCAAACTCCAACGAAACAGTACGCATACCTGTCAATGGTAAAATAATAATAATAATAAAATGAGAAGATTGTGAATCCGCTGCCAATACCATTGTATATATTTGAGGTAATTAATGCACAATTTTTGCAGGCTATTGATTATTTGAAGTATGACAATTGTAACAACGATGGCACAAAGCCAACTGTTAGGTAACTAAAGCATTATTCTTTTGTTCTCTATAGTTCAAGTGAGTAATGATACTTGTTCACTAGATTCATCGTAGACTGAAGAGTTTCTATATATATTTCCTTCTTCCTCTAGATACCCTGTAATGACTCATGCTCTGATGAAGGCAGGCCGACCTATATTCTTCTCACTTTGCGAATGGTAATCCAATTCCATTGCCTTGGTTCTTTAATCAATATAGTTACTTTGTGTTGACGCTTGACTTGCTAACCTTCTTTGTTGATTAGGGGAGACCTGCATCCTGCTCTATGGGGTGCTAAGGTAGGAAATAGCTGGAGAACCACCAACGACATTTCTGATAATTGGGAAAGGTATGATTGGACTTTCATAAAGTTAGCTTTCGACAATGTAACCCATGCAGTTCAATACACTTGATTGCTTTTTGGCAGTATGGTCTCAAGGGCGGACATGAATGAGGTTTATGCGGACTTTGCAAGGCCTGGTGGTTGGAATGGTTTGTACTTTGTGATTTCCAAGTATGGCAGCAAAGTTCAGAAACACAGAATTATTTCTTAAGTTGTTCATCTCTTATTCTGTTTGCACAGATCCTGACATGCTTGAGGTGGGCAATGGAGGGATGACAAAGGATGAATACATTGTGCACTTTAGCATTTGGGCAATGTCCAAGGTATTTCTAGAGGAAGTCAACTGACCTCCTGATGCTATGCTTTACAATTACAATGTGAAAGCATATATTTGGTTACACTTTGATTTTCTTTAGGCGCCCCTTCTTCTTGGTTGTGATGTGAGGAATATGACCAAAGATACTATGGAGATTGTGAGTAATAAGGAAGTTATTGCTGTTAACCAAGGTGATTATATCTTACCACACTTCTATGGATGCGATTGTTTGTTTTTGCCTTTTAATGGTTGAGTATCTATCAACAAAATTGCATTATGTAAATTGTGGTGACCACTTATGGCAGATCCACTTGGTGTTCAAGCTAAGAAGGTTAGGATGGAAGGTGACCTTGAGGTAAATTAATCTAGCGCTTACGATTCAGGATTTGAAGGTGATAACCACGTTTTCCTTCCTGTGGCTGTGGGATATCATTCATTTACTTTGCATGTTCTTTTAAACAGATTTGGGCAGGGCCTCTGCAAGGCTACAGAGTAGTTGTTCTACTGCTCAACCGTGGGCCGTGGCGCAATTCTGTCACAGCCAACTGGGATGACATAGGACTTCCCCTCAATAGCATCATTGAAGCAAGAGATTTGTGGGAGGTTCGTTAGTATTGTTGTTAAGCATCTGTCCAACAGGAATTAATTCTGATTTTAATTGGTGTGTATTCTTGTGCAGCACAAGACATTGAAGACACAGTTTGTGGGAAACCTGACTGCGACTGTGGACTCGCATGCATGCAAAATGTATATCTTGAAGCCTATTTCATAGAATATCTATTCGCGTGTTTGATGTCCTTGTAACATGCATGCTATTGGAAATGTTAAATGGATGAAACCATCAAAATAGAAAGGGCAGACACTCAATTCAATTAGTTTTTACAAGTAGCCTGATCTATAAATTAAACTAGACTTTCTCATATGGCTGTAAAAATTCAATCGATTTTTTTATTAGGATAATGACACATTCGAGTTGCTTAGCAATGAGAAGGTTATTAATCTTCCCCTGTAACAACAAAAAAAAAAAATAAAATAAGAAGGTTATTATTATTATTTTTTATTTAGGATAATGACACATTCGAGTTTTCGCAATAAGAAGGTTATTTGCTTCAAACATATTTCAGCAATAAGCAACAATGGGTAAAAACGCATGGCCCTCTTAATTAAACACATTTCTAGCAGTCCGTATGTAGTATGTATACATTTATTAAAAAAAAAAAAAAGGAATTATCTTCTTGTGCAAATGTGTTTCGAAATTATAATATTGGAGATTATTTTGATGTTGGTTTTGAAGTATTTTTTGGGTTTTGGAGTAAATGTTGCTCAGCCTTTGATCTTTGAAAAGAGATTATTAAAAGTTTATTAGATTTTTGGTAGTAGCAGTAGAAAAAGTGAGGAGGAGGAGGAAGAAGAAGCAGCAGCAAAAAGTGTTTTCTTTTTGCAGCCTCTGATTCTGTGTTTACCATCACCATCGTGTCAACCGCCGCAAAAGAGCAGTATTTGATTTGTTATTTTTTTTCTACAATTCGAACACTTTCATATTCTTCTTTAGGCTCTTATTATAATACAAATGTTTGTATTTGTACAAATAAAATTTAAATTGTTGAATTTATTTTTATTTAATCACAATCATTGATTGTTTTTATGTATCAATACCTATAAAATGTATCAATGATTATAATTAAATTAGTAGTAATTTCACGGTTCAAAATTTATTTGTATAGATACAAATATTTACATTGTAG
The DNA here is from genome assembly GCA_949634005.1 of Mallotus japonicus. NCBI lineage: Eukaryota > Viridiplantae > Streptophyta > Magnoliopsida > Malpighiales > Euphorbiaceae > Mallotus > Mallotus japonicus. The sequence goes on from CATIWK010508948.1 coordinate 15,217, forward strand.
AAGGACTCTCTTCTTTAAATTTGGAATAGTTATGCAAAAAGGAAGGTTAAAATGCGACAAATGACTGCCTAGGTCCCTAGAAAATTACCACATAAATCTCTATAATTTTTTTTTTGGGGGGAGGGGGATTTTTGGGACTTCCCCTTCACGATTTCATGATTTACTGTTGGACATCCAACATTTTCCAAATTTCAAATAGAATGCAAAAAAGAAAAGGTTAAAAACTCAGCTCTTGTTATGGTGCAAACATTTATATCTATACAAATGAAATTACAATCGTTGGATTAATCTTTATTTAATTATAACCATTGATTATTTCTGTGTATCAATACCAATAAAATATATCAATGACTATAATTAAATAAGTAGTAATCTAAGGGTTCTAATTCCATTTATATAGAAACAAATGGTTGTACCGTAGAATGACTCTAAAAACTCAAAAAAAAAAAAAAAACAGAAAGGTTGGGACAAGCAATTTACAATTTTTCCTAAAAAAACAAAGAGAAATTTACAAGATTAGGCCCATTTTGTATCCTGTTTTCAGTCCATTACCCTATATTTTGTTCTAATTACACGCGTGCCCTTTTATGTTTTCAAGCCTGCCCTATTTTAGGTTTTTCTTTCACGCGTACCCATTTCACTTCTTCTTCTCTTCTTTTCCATTTCTCTCCGTTTGACGTCGTTTTCTTCCCTGTTTTGCACTGCTCTTCTTCTAGTGACGTGGGTTGGTGCTAAAACGGTTTTTTTTTTACAGTTTTTTGTTGGAATTTTAAACGACGCCATTTTTTTCATCATTAACGGTTTCTTATGTTTGTTTTAAAATGGTAGAAACTCGTTTGTCTTCTTTTAAATCAGTTGCTAAATCAGAAAAAATTGTTCGTTTTGATAGTGATTTTGCGAAGGGAAAAGAGTGCGAAGTGAAAATGGGTAGAAAGAGTGTTTGCAAGAGTGATAAAAAGGGAAAAAAACGAGAACTTGAATCTGGTTCC
>CATIWK010509042.1:0-26507 GCA_949634005.1 Mallotus japonicus
AGTAAAGGAAGCTGATTCCATTGACAAATTCAGACCCATTGTTTTGGGGAACTTTGTTTACAAAGTCATTTCCAAAATCTTGGCGGACAGGCTTGCAAAGGTTGCTTCTTCTATCATTGCTCCTTCTCAATTCGGCTTTATTCCTGGTCGACATATTGAGGAATGTATTGCTGTAGCTTCAGAAAACTTTAACCTTCTGGATTATCGCTCAAAGGAAGGGAGTATGGCCATGAAAATAGATATTAAGAAGGCCTTCGATTCCTTGGAGTGGGGCTTTCTCTTAGAGGTGCTTTCCTGCTTTGGGTTCTCTTCTCTCTTTTATCGTTGGATTCATATAATTCTCCTCTTTGCTCATATCTCTATTGTTATCAATGGAAATCCTAAAGGTTATTTCTCGTGCTCTCGGGGGGTTAGACAAGGAGATCTGCTTTCCCCGCTCATTTTTTGCCTAGCAGAGGAATTCTTAAATAGATCTTTTTTATCTCTTGTTCAGCAGGGTGCAATCATTCCTATGCACTCCAACAGTAGAGTCCATTGTCCCACCCATCTTTTATATGCTGACGATATTTTTCTTTTTTGTAAAGCTTCCAAGAATAATCTTCGTCATATCACATCTCTATTTTCTTCCTATGGTGCGCTATCGGGTAAACATGTGAATTGGGAAAAATCAGATATTTTTTTTGGGAAATATGTGTCTTCTTCTCGCATTGCTATGCTAAAGACCATGTCGGGTATGAAGTTGGGAACCTTGCCTTTCAAATACTTAGGTGTGCCCATGTTCATAGGGGCTTCTAAGAAAAAATGGCTTCAACCAGTGGCGGATTCAATCCTTGCTAAATTGGAGAAATGGAAGGGCTTTACTCTTTTTATGGCGGGTAGGCTCTCTTTAATTAACTCCATTATTTATGGTTCTTTCATCCATACTTTTATGATTTACAAATGGCCTAGTATGTTGTTGAAGTCTTTGGAGCGTTGCCTTAAGAATTTCCTTTGGACTGGTGATTATCTTTCTCGTAAGTTAGTCACGGTTCGTTGGGACATTTGTTGCTCCCCGGTGAGTGAAGGTGGTTTAAATTTGAAGCATTTGTATTTGCTGAATCATGCTTTGCTTAGCAAATTCTCTTGGAAGCTTATGACTCAGGATAGTTTTCCTTTTCATTTCTTGAGATCTCGTTATCTTCATCAGTCCAAGGTGGTTCGTAGCTCTTATATTAAATCTTCAGTTTGGCCTTCGATTCGTGGTTCCTATTCTGATCTTCTTTTGCATTCGTAATGGATGGCTTCCAAAAGTTCTTCATTGAGTTTTTGGAATGATAATTGGATGGGTTATATTATTGCAAATCGGTTAGGCATTCCTCTTCATATTCGAAATAATCTCAAGGCCACTATCTCTGATTTATATTTCCACAATTCCTGGCACATTCCTTAGACTTTTCAAGCTGCTTTCCCAGGCATCTTTAATGACATTGAGAGTCTGATCTTTTCGCATTTGCCCTCAGACAATTTGGTCTATTTTTTCTCTTCAGATGGTAAGCTTTCTTGTAAAGATGTTCTCAATTCTTCTCGTGCTCAGGCCCCTAAGGTCGCATGGGGCAAAGATCTATGGCATCATTATCTGCCTCCATCTCGGTCCTTCCTCTCTTGGCGTTTGTTGCATGCGAAGCTTCTAGTTGATGAGCTTCTTTGTCATAAGGGTTTTCACTTGGTTTCTCGTTGCTGTTTATGTGCCAATCATGTTGAATCTATTTCTCATATTTTCTTGCATTGCTTTTACGCTGTCACTTTTTGGACTGCTCTTGCAAGTATTTTCGAAGTGGTGATTAATTTCCCCACTACCTTTCATCAATTTTTTCAGTTGATCTGGACAACGAAATTTTCATCTCAGCTTATTGTTCTTTGGTGAGCAGCTATATTAGAGGTCATTCATGCTATATGGTATGCCCGAAACAGGTTTATATTTCATAATGAGGTTATTCCCATGCATGCTGCTATACGTAAAATTTGTAAAGCTATCCATGATGCATCCTTTTTTAAGATGGGTCATATGGCGAACAGTTTGTCTGACCTATCTGTTTTGCGGCGCCTGAGGATCTCTGGTATTGCAAGTCATCCTCGTGTAATTTTCTCTGTTCGCTGGCTCGCTCCTCCAATTGGTTGGATAAAGATAAACACTGACAGAGCAGCAAGAGGAGCTCCTGGTATTGCTGGAGTAGGTGGTATCTTTAGAGATCATCTCGGTCATTCAGTTTTGTCTTTCGCTACTCCCCTCGGTGTAAAATATGCTTTTGAAGCTGAGCTAAGTGCGATGATCATTGCTGTCAACAAAGCTTATGAACTTCGGCACCATTGTTTATGGATTGAATCTGATAGCTCTTATGTTGTCTCTCTTCTGCAGCATAGGAATCCTAATGTTCCATGGCTCCTTCGTCTTCAATGGCAGGATTGTCTCAACAAGTTGAACTCCATGCAAGTTCACATTTCTCACATTTATAGAGAGGGCAATACGGTAGCTGACAAGATCTCCATTCTTGGCATCTCTTTAAACCATCTTAGATGGTGGAACAATCATCCTTTTGATTGTAATGATTTGATATTGAGAGACATTTTAGGTAAAGAGAACTTTAGGTTCTCTTCCTAGTTCTTATTTCCTTTCTTTTGGTTGTTTTTTTTCCTGTATTCTTTTCTCTTTTATTAATAAAGAGGGCTTGTTTGATTGGTGAAGAGGGTGCTATTGGGGTGCCAACCTAGTTGGGACTCCTTGGTGTATTATCTGAAATCAAATCTAGTTCAATTTTATAAAAAAAAAATTAAACAATTATCACAAATTTAACAACTACGTACACATATTATAAATAGTTGAAAGTGCCCTAGAGAGGGGGTGAATAGGGCTATCAAACAATAAATTGAAAATTAAAAGAATTGAGCAAGAATTAAAAAGAATGTTGAGAAGGAAGAATGATGAACACAAGAATTTAAGGAGTTCAGATTCTCAACAACCCTACTTCTCCACCTAACTCTCCTAAGTTAGGATTTCTGAACACCTCAATCTATTCTCTTAGATTGATTCTTACAACTTGAGTTTTCGGCTAAACTCAAACCTTACAATTAAGAGTTTCAAGGCTCACTCTAAAACCACACAGACAAGAGTTTTTGAGGCTCACTCTAAAACCAAATTCCCAAGTGTTTTGATGGACGAACACTTATACCAATTCCTTTAGAAATAATCTCACTTCCCTTCTAATCTATCCCGAGACTTAAATGAAGTAGAAATTCTATTTCTAACACACAACCAACTCTCACAAGAGTTAATGAAACTAAGAATGAAAATTTAAGAGTTTGAGAGCTTTGATGAATGCTAAGATAGAGAATTGTAATAAGCAAGTATATTAACTTCAATTGAGCTCTAGGAGTAGTTTATATAGATAAACAACTCAAAATTATGGCTGTTTAAGCCAATAATTTTGTCTCCAATGACTCCAAGCTTAGGGAGATTCAAATTGACTTATTTCTATCAGAATGCTGCTCACGATCGTGAGGGGTAAGCCCTGGCTCATGAGTGTTAATTTGAGGACTGTTGCATTTAAAAATGTCCATTGGAAGCTGTCAAGACTACCACTCACGACCTTGAGCAGCGCTAGTGAGCGGCGTCTGCCCCTTACGAGCCGTTCATGACCATGAGCAGCGCTAGTGAGTGGCATAGACCCTTGGCTTGATTTTTGCTATCATCAGGCTCTTGCTCGTGACCAACTCATGAGACACTTATGAGGAGACACTTGTAAGTCCAATTGATTTTTTTGACTTATTATGCATCATTTAATTTAGGAATTGCATTGGTTCATGTACTTCATAAAATACATGTTAAATACTCTTTTAAAGAGTACTTCATATCTCCAAGCTTGAAACAACTTAAATTAAGTTCCTACACACTTAAATAAAATCATTCGCAACTTAAATTGTCTGTCAAAGTCAAAATTAGGAGCATGATTATGCAAATGGTTAACAATCTCCTTCTTTTTTGGCTTTGACAACCAATTTTGATAAAAATAAATAAAGTGTGTGTAAGTGCCAAAAATAACTAACATAAATAAATATGTGCAATATTAAATAGCTCCCCCTTACAAATTAAATAGATGCAATATGAGAAAAATATTTTGCTCCCCTTTAATATATGCATAAATTAATATTATTTTATCATGTATTAGAGCATAATAAATAAAATGAATTATCATAACATATATAAGAATTAGAAAATGATTTTCAAAAGTATGACATAGCATGTTTCATAATTTTGCACAATAAAACTTTAATATAAAAGAGATGATATTAATTGAAAATAATCATAAAAATCTTTTCTCCTTTAAAAGATAATATATTTCCTTATTTCTCCCATTTTGGACATGACAAGAAATATAAATGTAAGAATCAAAGTAAAAATAAGGTCTTTTTAATGCATCACAAAAATAGTACATATAGTGTTATAAAATACCAAGAACTAAAACAATGAAAATATCATTAAAAGAAATTTTATCTCCCCCTTTGTAAAAGAAATCATAATCTTTAATGAATTATGAAAAAAGTAAGTAAAACAAGGCCTATTATCACAAATATAAAACATGATAACATGATCATTAAACACTATAAATCTAGCCACACTTACAATGAAAATAACAAATCATGTGGCACTTATCATATTACATCACAATTTCTCCCCCTTTGTCAAAGACAAAAAGAAAAGAGAAAACAAAGACAAGATACCAAAAAGATACCAATTTAAAAGACAAAACAAGACATGATATTAAAAATAAACCAAAAGGAAATAAAAGACCAAGAACTAAAATAATTAAAAGCAAGATAGACCAGAACTAAGAAAAATTTAAGACTCATGGTCACCTTGATGATCTTGGAATGGAGGAGGAGGAGGCCAAGTGTATTGTATGTTGTGATGATCATATGAGCTAGCAAATAAAAATTATTTATGAACAATAAAGAGGATCATGCAAATGGGAAAATAATATACATGAGATAAATTTGCTTATTTTAGATAATTAATTAATTGAAAGAAATTCAACAATTAATTATTAAATAGCAAAAAGAAATTTTATTAAAGTGCAATCATCATAAGGTATCAAAAAATGAAAAATATACCAAACATAAAAATGAATAAGAATTATGATAATGCACAAATTTTGTGAAAAAAATGAGTTTTTCAAATCATGAAGTCCAACTATCAATTGAGCAATTTAACAAGTCATTAAGACAATCTTGAACCATCTATCATACCAAGTTCATGTTTAATAAAATTCAATCTTTCCTCACAAAGAGGCTTGGTAAAGATGTCCGTCAATTGATGATTTGTATCAATAAATTCAAGAAAAATGTCGCTATTTTGCACATGATCACGTAAGAAATGATGTCTGATATCTATATGCTTAGTCCTAGAGAGCTGAATGGGATTTTTGCTAAGGTTTATAGCACTTGTATTGTCACATTTAACAGGAATGTGATCAAGTTCAATGCCATAGTCCTTAAATTGTTGTTTTTGCCATAACACTTCTGCACAACAACAACTAGCTGCTACATATTCAGCTTTAGCAATGGACAAGGAAATCGAAACTTTGCTAAACCAAGAAACTAAACATTATCTTAAGAATTGACAAGTTCTGGAAGTGCTCTTTCTATCTAATAAACTACCGGCAAAGTCTGCATCTGAATAACTAATTAAGTAAAAAAAAAGAACTCCTAGGATACCAAAGTCCTAAATGCAAACTTCCACTTAAATATTTGAAAATTCTTTTGATTACATTCAAATGAGACTCCCTACGACTAGATTTAAATCTAGCACACAAACATAATATCCGATTTACTTGCAATTAAATAAAGAAGGGATCCGATCATACCTTTAAATCACTTTTCATCAATCGATTTGCCATTCTCATCCTTGTTAAGTTTGGTTATGGTGCTCATTGGAGTTTTGCTTGGTTTAGCTCCATCCATGCCAAACGTCTTGAGAATGTCTCTTGTATACTTTGTTTGATTGATGAAAATCCCATCTTTGCATTGCTTGATTTGTAATCCGAGGAAGAACTTGAGTTCACCTATCATACTCATCTCAAATTCTCCTTGCATTAACTTAGAGAATTCCTCACACAAGCAATGATTAGTAGCAAATAATGTCATCAACATATATTTGAACAATTAATAAATCATACTTGGATTTCTTTATAAAAAGAGTTGTGTCAACTTTTCCTTTAGAGAATCGTTTCTCTAATAAGAAGTTGCTCAACCTTTCGTACTAAGCTCTTGGAGCTTATTTCAATCCATATAATGCTTTTGAAAGTTTAAACACATGATTAGGAAAATCAAAGCTTTCAAAACTTGGAGGTTGTTCAATAGATTTAAAAAAGCACTTTTAATATCCATTTGAAAAAGTTTAAAATCCATGAATGATGCAAATACAAGTAGCATTCTAATAGCTTCTAACCTTGCAATCGGGGCAAAGCTTTCATCATAATTAATGCCTTCTTCTTAATTATAACCTTTAGCTACAAGTCTAGCTTTGTTCCTAGTTACGATACCTAGTTCATTCATCTTATTTCTAAACACCTATTTGGTGCCTATAATAGGATCATGTTTCGGTTTAGGAACCAAATTTCAAACTTTGTTTCTCTCAAATTTAACTCTTCTTGCATAGTAAGGACTCAAAATTCATCACTCAAAGCATCATCAACATTTTTAGGTTCAATTTAAGAAATGAAGGCTAAATTGATAACAAATTTAAGTTGTGATCTAGTAGTTACCCCCTTTATAGTGTCACCTATGATGAGGTATTAAGGATGTGCTTTCTTGAATTTCCAATCCTTTAGAAGATTATCATTCGGGGTAGGCTGAGGTATTTCTTCATTTTCCTCCTTTCTAGGATCTTCAAGTTCCAAAGGTTTGCTAGCATTTTCTTCTTGAGTGTTCTTATCCATAAGTTCACCTACATTATCATCAACACTACACAAATCCTTTCTAAGATCAAGTGGATTAGATTCATCAAATACAACATGCATTAATTCTTCAACTACTAAAGTTCTCTTATTAAAAACTCTATATGCCTTGGTAAAGGTAGAATAGCCTAGAAAAATTCCTTTATCGGCTTTAGAGTGAAATTTCCCAAGATTATCCTTAGTGTTTAATATAAAGCACGTGCATCCAAATACTCTAAGATATGAGATTTTAGGTTTTCTATTGTTCTAAAGCTCATAAGAAGTTTTATTTAAAATTGGTCTTTTAAATACTCTATTTGCAATGTAGTAAAATGTGTTAACAGCTTTTTCCTAAAAGTATAATGGTAAGTTATACTCATGAAGCATTGTTCTAGCCATTTCCATTAAAGTTCTATTTTTGCTTTCAATAACCCCATTTTGTTGAGGTGTTCTAGGAGAAAAAAATGTATGTGAAATACCATTTTTATTACAAAACATTTTGAAAAATTCATTTTCAAATTTGGTTCCATGATCACTTCTGATGGATGAAATACAAAAACCTTTTTCTTTTTGAACTCTTTTTGAAAAATTTTCAAAAGCTTTAAAAGCATCATTCTTATGAGGAAGGAAATATACCAAAGTGTATCTCGAGTAGTTATCAACCAAGACATATGCATAGTGCATTCCACTAAGACTATTAACTCTAGTTGGTCCAAACAAATCCATATGTATAAGTTTAAGTGGTCTAGAATTAGACACAACATTCTTGAGCTTAAATGAAGACTTAGATTGCTTTCCTTTTTGACAAGCATTATAAGACTTATCCTTCGTGAATTCAAGTTTGGGTAATCTAACAAGTTCATGCTTACTAAGATCATTTAAAAGCTCAAAGTTTGCATGTTCTAACCTTCTATGCCATGTCCATATGTCGTGGGAAATAAACATTAAACATTTGATGTCTTTGTTATTAACTTTATTCAAATCAATAACATAGACATTGTCTACTCTTTCACCACTGAAAATTACTTCGTCTTCATCAAGACTACTAACAAAGCAATTCTTAGGATAGAAAGTGACCTTACTTCCTATGTCACATAATTAACTTATACTTAGCAAATTATGTTTAAGACTATCAACAAACAACACATGATGAATGGATAAGGATTGAGAATTACCAATTTATCCAATACTTACTATCTTTCTTTTTGCATTATCCCTGAATGTGACTTGTCCTCCATCCTTGACATTAAGCTTGTTGAATTGTGCTTTATCTCCCGTCATATGTCTTGAACATCCACTATCAAGATACCACTTGCTTTTTTCTCTTGTGGACTTCAAGCATACCTACATGACACAATTTAAACATTCTTTTGAACCCAAACCTTAATTGGTATAGGCTTGTTAGTCTTAAAATAATCCGAAGGTAGCAATTATAAATGTAGTTTTCGATAGAAGCATACATTGCTAGAGTGACCTTTGGCCATGCAATAGAAACACTCAACATTAGCAAATTTATTTCTCATAGGATGATATGGTTTCCTAATGTATGAAATATGCCTTTTATGTTGTGGTGGTGTGTGTTTCCTATAACTCTTTTGAGTCATAGTGTGAGACATACATTAACAATGGCAATGTGTATTTTGATAGGTTTGTGCAACATGATTATGAGTTTTATGTTGTGTAACATGCTTAGGAATTTTATTTCTAGTGTACATGTAAGCATGTCTAGGTTGAGGCCTCTTAGGTTGAGGCTCAACCTTTTGTGTCAATGAAGGTTGAGTCTTATGAGACTTTCCCTTATTATTTAACACATGAGACCTTTTAGCATGAAAAGTTTGACTTTCAAGGGGTTTTAAAGTAGAAGGAGTAGCATCACAGGAGGTTTTAATAAAATTGATGTGAGATGATGATGAAGAGGTCATTCCATTTGTATATCCAATTCTATGAGTGTCTCCATGGAGTTTTTGAGAGTCAAGAATACCATTCAAAGTTTCTTTTCCCTTCAGGAGTTTATTAATGGAATTCTTCAATTCTTGGACTTCCTTAGAAAGCTTAAAATTTTTATCATTAGCTTTCTTAAGTTAGCCTTACAAGGAATTTGAAAGTTTCAAATCATTGGAAAGCTTTTCATTTGATTCAATAAGTTTGGAAAAATCATTTTTTAAGCTTTCAAATTCCTTTGGCAAATTAGATAACTTATGCTTGTAAAACTTCTTCTTAGAGAGCAAGTTTTTACATTTAAGCATAAGTTTGCTCATAATAGAGCTCTCATCATCATCATCATCACAATCATAATCATCGAAAGAAGAATTAGATGTAGATGTTACCTCTTTTTCATCTTCAAGAGCCATGAAACAAAGGCTGGCCACTTCTTGTTGTTCCTCTTCCTTTTCGAATTCGGAGGAGATAGGGCCAACAACATGGTTGCCATTCACAACATGATAGCTAAAATGTATTTTAAGCCCATAATTAATTTAGGTTAGAAATAATTTAGACCCACTTAATTAATTTAGACATAGGCCCACTTAGATTTAATTTAATCAATTAGACATAGCCCATTAAATAAGGCCTTCTCTATAACTTGTAGACTTAGGATCATTTTAGAATTAAAATATGTAGAATTAGGCCCACTAATTTACAAACTTTATAATTTGTAGACTTTGACCCATTTTTTATAACTAAAATAAGTAGATTTAGGCTCACTTAATTAAAATTAAATAGGAATTAGGTCCATTAGTTTTTAGGCTCACTTGTAGATTAAAATATGTAGATTTAGCCCCTTTAATTAAAATCAATGTAGATTAGACTAACTAGGGGATGTATGATTGAATGAATGCATTGTTTATATATTTTTCATGAGATTGGTTGCCTTGCAGTTGTTTGTTAAAATAAGGGTTTGATATAAATTACATGTAAATAGGGAATAATTTAGTAATTAATAAAGTAATTCTAAATGAACATAAGACTGAAAGAAGTTGGTATTCCATATCCAGAATTTCCTGGTTGTGGTGCTTTCTTTTAGAGAATCGAGTTATCACCACCTTCGATTTGTCCCAGTTATTACACTGGGTGGCGACTCCTCATCTCCACACTATGTCTTTATGATATAGTAGTGTGTTTCCTAGAGCCCTGAGCTCAAATAGTGTCACGGTTGTAATATACTTAGGCACGCGCTAAACCCCACCGTCTACAGTGGCGACTCTACTGGGGATAAGATATTGATTCTGCTTGTGTTATTTAGAATTGTTTTATTAATTATTATTTTATTCTTGCATGTCCCTATTAGCCGATGGCGTTGGTTTATAGTTCCTTGATTCCACTAACTTCCTGGGATTGTAAATTGGCTAACCATCACTCTTAGCCTTGACTCGGTTCAAGAGAGATTACCGAGCTCATCTGACTAAAGTTTGTGAACCAAGTCTTAAAGGGGGGTAGTATTCTCTCGAGTTTGCAAAGGATGTCGGGCCCCTCTGACCTTAGCCTGTAACTCAAGTCTTAAAAGAGGGCATCTTGCTAAGGGAACTTTGACCTTTTCACTGGACTCAGCTCATGTAGTGGCTTAGTAACTTCCCTTAGGATCTACCCAAATTGCTTATATATGTTTCCATGAGGTATTTCTATTTATAAAAGCCCAAGCCTATACTCTAGAAGCTTATCAGGGCTAATAAAAGATTGGGATAAACTTTTATACCTAGAGATGTTATTTCTATGCTTTATTGCTTTGAGAGATTTGGCATGCGCGTCGATTCTTGATATCCCCTATTGATATTAAGGCCAAGACCAAAAATCCTAGGAAAAGAGACTCACCATTGAACACGTGTATAAAGGGATAAGGTTAGAAGGATGTATGTTGTATACTTGATTTATTATTTGTTACTTGTTACTTGACCTTGTATAGCATAGGCATCATGCATACATGCATACATACATCTTATTTATTAACACCTTATTTTGCAGCCATCATAGATTCATCCGGGTCATCCTATGTTTGGAAACGAAAAGGCGGCAGACTGAAGAGAACCACTTCAAGTTCGCAGTCAATAGCAAAAAAGATCCTTAACAGATTGGAGAAGAATCCTATCAATCCACTCTACCTAGAACCACCAACACCAACACCAACACCAACTAGGCAAACATAAGAGATGAAATGACAACAAGGAGGAAATTAGACCTTAGAGGACATTAAGGGAGTTTTAATGGATGGCATGAGGGCTATGATGCAAAATGAACTAACAGAGGCTTTGGTTGGGTTAATGCCACCTCTTACAGCTGCAGCTACACCTGTTACTATTATGCCACCTATTGTGGAAATTCCACTACTAATAATGACAACGTTGGGGGGAAACCATTGAAGGCTGCTAGAAATGTACCTGATGTGGATATGAAATTTGAAGATACTGAGAACTACATGGTAGAGAAAGCCAAGAAGGAATTACTTAAGTTGGTTTAAGAACTAGAGTCCAAGTAGATGCAAGCATTGACTTAGAAGATGTCCAAGATGGAAAAGCTTATGAGAAGGCAAGGCATGGGCTATTCATTTGACTTTGATGACATATTGTGCATGGAAGGTGACAAGTTGCCTAACAAATTAAAAATGCCTCAGTTGCAAAAGTTCAATGGTTCTGGAGATCCGATGGTACACCTTAGCCAATACACAACTACTATAAGCACCACTAAAGCTCAATTATCTATGGTCACAAAGTTGTTTGTGTTATCTCTAGAAGGCACTATGGGCTGGAAAAATCAATTCGAGTTGATTGGAAAGAATTGTGCACAGCTTTCTTGAAGCAGTATGAGTATAGTACCAAGTTAGAGGTGTCTATCAGAGACCTGGAGCTAACTAAGAAAAATTCGAATGAATCTTTTTCAGATTTCTTAACGAGTTTTATGAACAAGGCAGGGTTGATGAAGAATAAGTTGGCTGAGAAAGATTAAGTAAGGACGATTGTGTGAAATATTTCACCTAACTTGGTTGAAAGGCTGCAGATGATAAATCCTAAAACATTTGTAGACATGTATGATGATGTTTTGCAAGCAAAAGAGATTGAGAATGAAAAGAAGAATACAATAAGTACAGGAGGGAAGAATTACCAAATCGGGGACATACAACGAGGAAACATTAGTCAAGTTATAAAGGTTCATGCAATACAACAGATGAGGAGATTCTCAAACTTTAACCAACCCTTATCAAAAGTCCTAGAGCGCTTGGTACAAAAGGGTTTACTTCGACCTTTAATCAATGTAGAACCATTAAGCCCAAATAGCCCAGGATATGACCTAAATAGCCACTGTAACTTCCATCAAGCCATTGGACATTCCACAGACACATGTATTCGCCTCAAAAATGAAATCCAAAATCTTATAGACGTTGGAAGAATCATAGACCCAGAAAATCCAAGCACTAAAAATAATCCATTCCCAAACTATAACACAATAATAATCAATTCAGGAATTAGCGAAGAGGAAGTGCTAAATTCCTTTAAGGATTTAAGTTTGAAGCCTATCGAGAAATCTCTTAATGTCCCTGGGGCCGCAAAGAAGACTAAAAAGCTCTTAGCTCCTAGCTATCCACAAAGGGAGATTGAGGAATAGGTGATCGAGGAAGTCATTGAGGAAATGTAAGCATAACAACTATATCTGCCACCTGAAAGAGAGCCACTATGAAATCTAGCATCCCTAGCATATAGATTTAGAAGTAATCTTATTAATGCTTTCTTTGAATAACATTTCTCTTAATGATCAATGATATGAATTCTAATTTTTCTTATTTATGTAATGTGCATGCTAATGGTACTGTACATTATAATATTGATCGTATCTACATGTCTAATATAAATTCAATTCAATTAGATTCATTCAGTATGGGCACAAACAAAAATTCAAAGAACATTCCTATATCACATGATACAACTTCTGAAGATAGGAAATTTGAGGGAAAAATAAAAATAATGAAAAAAAGAAAAGAGGATCCTACTGATTAAAATATCTACAAAAGGTTAGTCAGACAAAAATTGGAGAAATAAAAATGAGAGAAAAATATTCAGTGAGAAATATATTCAAGACTAGCTGATATATATATATATATATATACACACACACACACACACATATATTGTATCGTGTGATGTAATGAATGTTCTCATTTTGGCCCTAATGAATGAGTGATTATGAATTTGAAATTTTTGTTCAAACATTGCTTATTTGTCTTTATCATATTGTATAAGTATCTGAATGAAAAAACAAAACATGATGTAAGCTAAAGAAATCAGAGCTATGAGATCACTATTTTTGTTTTGTTTTCTCTTCTCATCACCCCTTTGTGATTTATTTTATAAAGTCTAGTGTCCTCTTGTACCTAGAGAATTTAGGTGGGTTAATAACTTGCATTACCTTGTAACTATCATCAATTGTTGCATCAACATCAAGCCTTATATTCTCCTTAAGAGTTATTTGAAGCTACAGATTCCTCACTTTGTCCAACTCTACTAAGAGTAAGTCTAGTTGATTTCAATATCAAAAATTATCTTCAGTCAGTTCACTCACTCCTCTGCATCTTCAATACATGAGATTACAACTAATGAGGTTAGTAAGAAAAAAGATCAACTGGAGTAGTGAGCAAATTGAGTTTCTTCTGCAACCAAATCTTACAAAAAAAGAGAAGAGAAAAGAAGAAAAAATTTAGTCCGCTAAGTTGAAAACCCGAAAGGGCAGCTTAGGCAAAAATCAGGGCAAGCTTGCTAAGTTGAAAAACTGAAAAGGTAGCTTACGCAAAAATAAAGGCATAAAAAGAAGAAAAGAAAAAGAAAATAAATAAAAGATTTTGGTTATATCTGAAAGAAAAGAAGAATGCCAAAAGGTGTTAATGAATCCAGTCATAATGATTTGCATAAGATTGATTCCATTCTTTATGATCCTAGTGTTTTATCACCATTTTCATGAAGGAAAACTATCAGAAACCGGGGGGGGGGGAATGTAACTCTAGGGGCAAAGGTGCGAATAGGTTGGGGGTAAAATAGTAAATCCATATTTAAAGATTAAAGATGTAACACTAAAGTATAAGAGTCAGTGAAAGCATTTTGGAGCAGAAAGAAGTGAACTATAAGCAACAAACAACAGTTCATCAATATAGCACAATTACATCTAGGAATCATTATCGCAATCATCAGGCCATGAACTCTACCCTTCAGCCTAGTCATATGTCTGAGGAGTTGTATAGGAAGCTCTAGCACCTG
This sequence comes from Mallotus japonicus, assembly GCA_949634005.1. Classification (NCBI taxonomy): domain Eukaryota; kingdom Viridiplantae; phylum Streptophyta; class Magnoliopsida; order Malpighiales; family Euphorbiaceae; genus Mallotus; species Mallotus japonicus. The sequence goes on from CATIWK010509042.1 coordinate 14,201, forward strand.
AAGTATCAACATTGAAGCATCTAATGTTGAAATCCGTAAGCTACTGATGAAGCACCTCGTTCTCACACTTCAAGCTACAAGCATAACTCTACTCCACAGAAGACCCATTAGGATCATGCATATCACGCATATCATGCATGCACTTGCATATCACATATATCATCCACGCACTTGCATACATCTGTTGTGAAATACTTGCTTTCCATGGTAAAAGATCTTTAAAATGAGGTAAGAATACTCGACTACTAACATTCAAAATTAATGATTTTAAAAGTGTAGGAAAATAGTTAGAATACTCACATCTGAAGCATTAGAAGAAGTGAAAGCAAGAGTAACAATAACATCAGGGAGAAACCAATGCTCGACAAGAGTCTAAACCACAAGAGCCTGATAAATCATGAATTGATCCAACAAGGGAATATCACGTGGAGCCTCAAAAGAGAAAATCTACTACCATAGTCGGAATGATGAAAAGCATACCTTAGATAGATCAACAAGAATCTGCTTCAAGAGATGCTCCTAAAGGCACCTCTGATAGCTACAAGAAAGTTCAAATGAAGGTGAAGCAGCAAATCCTTGAAGCACTTCTCTTAACTCTCGATGAGAAGGTCCAGCATACCAGTGATATACGCATTAGCCTAGAAAAAGGAAGAATGCACTCAAATCTTAAGACACATAAACTCTAAAAACTTCTCTGATCATGATATAAGACCTCTATCTCCTACTTTTTTTTTTTTTTTGCAGGGGATGTCAAGAAGAGGAAAGAAGCCCTTTATCATAGCATCAATGGAAATGATAGAAAGACAAACTCAGCCTTATGCCACGACCTCAAGGGTGAAGTATCACGACATATATGATCTGAGACATCATATACATAATCAAAAAGGGAAGAGCACAAAAGAATAAAGTTGCATTCTAATAAAACTTTTTTACCTGCAAATAGACCAAACTAACTTATGGTATTTTGTGTAGGGAAAATAAAAAAGAATGAAGTAGGAGAGGGAACCAACACAACAATAGGAATGGGCAAGAAGGCAAACACCAATCGTTCATCAGAATATCATCCCGTGTGACAAACATCCTGAAAAAAGCTCAAGGGAAGTAACATAACTCTATCCCTTTAGTTTCTGCAATAAAGTACATCCTTAATAATAATATTCATAAATTGAAAGTAAATTCATCCACTTCATGAGATCATGTGCGAAAACTTATCTCATTGTTAGGCAATTTTCGCAAGTGCACGGTTCGCAACAAGTAGTAAAGTTCGAGTATCAAGTATCGTTCCCACGAGGAGATTGATACCAAGTAGCTAACAAAATAGATTAATCAAAATAGAAAAATTAACAAAGATAAATTCTAAATCCAAAATATTCCTTTAAAAATCAATAATCGAAAGATAGAGCCTAGATTCACTTCACTAGATACTTACTCGAATTACAAGATTTAATCTTAATTCAACTTGTTAATACAATCAAGGGTAAATTACTCAAATTACTTAAAGTCTCTTTCAAGATCATTCAAGCATGCCAAAACTAATTACTACCTATTTTCATGGTCAAGTTAATTAATTAAGACTCATTAAGTTTCTTAGCAATTTAATACTCCCCGAAGGATTCGTCTACTTTCATGATCGAGGTTCCTAAGTTTTATGAGTCTATGAGTTGATAAATCATGCAACTTTCATTGTCTCTAATCTACCCACAAACATACAAATAATCGGGCCCTTAATTAAATACAAGACAATAAGCACAACTCATAAAATTGACTAAATATTAACTTATTGAATTAAAATATAAAAATCCAAACAAGTAGTAATCTAGCTACATGAATCCAAACCCTGAGTAAATTAGTTACACATGATAGAAATAATCAGAATCAAAGATAATCTAAGCATGAGAATAATTCTGTTGAACGTAATTGGCTTGAATCTCTTCTCCTACTCAAAAATATCTCGGATTGATGAATTAAATGAATTATGACTCCCTAAATTGATGAATTGATCTCTCTTTTTATAGCCATCTCTTGCCCCCAAGAACTTCCAATTCTAGAATATTCTCATTCTGTAATCTTCCATTTCTGAAATCTTTTAATTCTGTAATCCATTATGAAAAAGGAAGATTTTTCTTGAGCGCACACCCTAGCGCATAGCCATGCACTCAGGTGTACACTAGGGTGTGTATGCAAACGTGTACGTGAATTTTGTGTGCACACCCTAGCGCATGGCCATGCACTCGGGTGTGTACTATTCCAAATTGGTGCACGGCCTGATACATGGCTGTATGGTGGGGTATGGATAGCTTCTTCATCATGCTTGGCTTCAATCATGTCAGTACACACCTTCTTGCATAGTCGTATGGTGAAGCATGCAGGATTCTTGATGAGCATAAAGTTGTGTGCTAGCCTGTGTATGTGATCTTGCAGAGATCTTTTACGGGCACGGTTGAAAACACGGTGTGCAATAGCTTCAGCTCACAAAACTTTAATGGTTGGCTTCACAATACAGTTTTGGCTTCATGTGAGTCTAGGAACACTATATTCTTCTAAAGCCCTTGCTTGAGCTCCTTGTCCAACCATTCTTCTATCTTTTTCTCTTTTCTCTTTGCGGTTCTTTTTGCAAGACTTTTTGATCTTTGGATTTACTTTCTCTAGTTTAAGACGTTTTGATCTTGTTTGCATAAACAAGAGTCAAGAACCTGAAAAGAAAAAAGTAAAGAAAATTAAATAAAATAAAAATGCTAGTCTAACAAAAATAGAAAGTACGCTAATATTGGTATTGCCGATCTCCCTGACAACGGCGCCAAAAACTTGTTAGGCAAGTTCCGCAAGTGCACGGTTCGCAACAAGTAGTAAAGTTCGAGTATCGAGTATCGTTCCCACAAGGAGATTGATACCAAGTACCAGCCTTAATTTTATTTCCACAAGCTAACAAAACAGATTAATCAAACTAGAAAAATATATTAACTAACAAAGATAAATTCTAAATCTAAAATATTCCTTTAAAAATCAATAGTCGAAAGATAGAGCCTAGATTCGCTTCACTAGATACTTACTTGAATTACAGGATTTAATCTTAATTCATCTTACTAATACAGTCAAGGGTAAATTACTCAAATTACTTAAAGTCTCTTTCGAGATCATTCAAGCATGCCAAAACTAATTACTGCCTATTTTCATGGTCAAGTTAATTAATTAAGATTCATTAAGTTTCTTAGCAATTTAATACTCCCCGAATGATTCGTCTACTTTCGTGATCGAGTTTCCTAAGTTTTATGAGTCTATGAGCTGATAAATCATACAACTTTCGTTGTCTCTATTCTACCCACAAACATGCAAACAATCGGGCCCTTAATTAAATACAAGACAATAAGCACAACTCCTAAAATTGACTGAATATTAACTTATTGAATTAAAACATAAAAATCCAAATGAGCAATAATCTAGCTACACGAATCCAAACCCTGAGTAAATTAGTTACACATGATAGAAATAATCAAAATCAAAGATAATCTAAGCATGAGAATAATTCTATTGAACATAATTAGCTTGAATCTCTTCTCATGCTCAAAAATATCTCTGATTGATTAATTAAATGAATTATGACTCCCTAAATTAATGAGTTGATCTCTCTTTTTATAGCCATCTCTTGCCCCCAAAACTTCCAATTCTAGAATATTCTCATTCTGTAATCTTCCAATTCTGAAATCTTATAACTCCGTAATCCATAATGAAAAAGGAAGATTTTTCTTGAGCGCACACCCTAGCGCATGGCCATGCACTCGGGTGTGCACTAGGGCGTGTATGCAAGCGTGTACGTGAATTTTGTGTGCACACCCTAGAGCATGGCCATGCACTCAGGTGTGTACTATTCCAAACTTGTGCATAGCCTGATACATGGCCTTGTGGTGGGGTGTGCATAGCTTTTTCATCAGGCTTGGCTTTAATCATGTCAGTGCACCCCTTCTTGCATAGTTGTGTGCTAAAGCGTGCATGATTCTTGATGAGCACATAGTTGTGTGCTAGCCTGTGTATGTGATCGTGTAGAGATCTTTTACGGGCACGGTTGAAAACACGGCGTGCAATAGCTTCAGCTCATAAAATTGCAATATATATTTTAATTAGACACTATAATGCATATAATTATTAATCAAACATGCAAATGTATTCTTTAAAATGCACTTAAATAACATTATGCTAAATGCAAGTAAAATCAATAACAATTAAATAAACTTATAAAAATATATTGTAAAACCTATAAAAATGCTTTTACAATTATATATATATATATATATATATATATATATATATATATATATATATATATATATATATATGACACATAGCAAATTCCCCCACACAAAACCTTTTATTGTCCTCGAGCAAAATTCATAAGAAAACTCATCAATGCAAAGAACTTAGCACATTGACAGACTTATAAATGTCCACCTGTCACAATCTTAGTTTAATACAAAGCTTATAAATTAAAATCAGATTGATAAATTCAAAGTTAAAGATGTAAGTTTTACCAAGCGAAAAGCAAACTTAGCTGTTGAATTTCTGAAAACATGCAAATTGGTAATTAAGAAAAATAAAAGTAAATGATACTATTTTCTACAACCTCAAGCCACCCCTTGATTCCATCACATAAAAGATAACAATATTTTATTTTATTTTATTAGCAAGTGCGTTTTACGCTCCATCTCGCTTTAATCTCTCTATTCTTCTCACTTTCTATAATCCCCTGCCATTCCAGTATTACTAAGCGTGGACACTGTCAAATGAGTCCTTTGGTACTCATAATAAGATTAGAGCATTGGAGTATATTTCAGAGCATAAAAATATAAAATTTTGTTAACCTTACTGTAGACGGCAGGGTTTAACACGCGCCCAAGTTTATTGCAACCGCGACACTGTTTGAGCTCAGGGCTCTAGAGAAACACACTAACCATTGTCACAAAGACATGGCGTGGAGATGTGGAGTCGCCACCCAGGGTAATAACTGGGACAAATCGATGAGTGGTGGTAACTCGATTCTCTAAACAATTTGTACCACAACCATGAGTTCTGGATACGGAATACCAACTTCTCTAGTCTTGTGTTCATTAGAATTAAGTTATGAATTACTATCTTATCCTCTAATTATATGCAATTTCATATAAACCCTAATCAAACATCCATCAATCCCAAAGGCAACTAATCATGAAAAAGCATATAAGAAATGCATTCATACAAAGCATATCAACCCTAGGTTAGTCTAATCTACATATTTTAATTAAAGTGAGCTGAGTTTATAAATTATGAAAGATTAAATTAGTGGGCCTAACTCTACAAATTTTAAATCTAAATGGCCTTAATTCTACAAATTATGAAAAAAAGGCTTAATTAATGAGCTAAATCTAAATTAATTTTATTAACTAAAATGGGCCTATGTCTAAATTAACTAGGTGGGTCTAAATGCATCTCTAACCTAAAATATAAATTAATTATGAGCTTAAAATCAAGTTAATTAATTATTAAACCTATTAAAAGAAAAAGGTGATCTAGTGATTAACCTAAACCCTAAAAACAAAGGAAGACAAATAAACATGCAAATCATAAAAATAAAATAATGAACAGAGCAAAAATAATAACTAAAATAAACAAAATAATAAAAAAAACAATTAAAACATATATTTAATAACATCTAGCCCTAATTTAATTGACATGCAACCTAAAATTAATCTAAAGCCACCATTGATTTTATTAGAGTTTTACCAAATAAACCTATTTTACTAATCAATTTTTAAAAAGCAAAATCATTCATCCACACACATGATTTCATTATTCCCACTATTGGGGCTATTACAATGATCTATAAAGCAAAATAATTAATTAAATACAAACCCCAAAAATAGAATAAAATAAACAACAAAATAACCAAAAATTAAATAAACCCTAAAAAAACCTAAATTCAGGTACATAATTAAAATCCATGGCATTCCATGGACCTTTATGGGTTCTCCATAGGTTTTCTCCATGTGTTCGTGATACCCCATCCTTCATTATAAACAAAGAAACAAAATAAACAAAGATTAGTAATTAAACAAAATAAAAAATTAAAATGAAGTCAAATAAAAATAAAATAGAAATAAAAAATAATAAAATCAAACAACCAGAAAAGAATAAAAGAAATCAGAGAATAGGAAAACGATGACAATAGATGTAAATATTAGTAAAACATACAAATCAAAAAAAGAAAAACTACACAAATTAGTAAAGTAAAAAATTACAAAAGAAAAGGAATAAAACAAAAAGAAGAAAAAAGTAAACGTAAAAAAAATAAGAAAAAGAAAAGGAATAATAAAACAAAACAATTGAGAGCAAAGGTCTGATAAAAAAGGAAAAATGAAATAAAAAGAAAAGTAAATGAATCAATAAAGGAATTGACAGTTATATTTTCAGAAATTGATTTTTTTAATCGAAAATAAACAGACATAAAACAAATGAATAATGAAGAATTAATTATATAAAATAAAAATAAAAGAATAGATGGAGATGATTTAATGGATGCAGGATTGATTCCCCTCAGAAGGATGATCACCGATTGATGAAAGCCTATGGCTTTTATTATCTGTGAGTTTTTATTGACTGCCAGTGGCGGATTTAGGGTGGGGACAATGGGGGCACTTGCCCCCACTGCCCCAAAAAAATTTTTTAATACATTATAAGTTTTTTTAATATAGTATAAGTTTTTTTTCCTTTGCCCCCACTAAATTTTTTCAATAATATATATATATATATATATATATTCTAAAAAAAATATAATATGTAAAATTTTTTGTAGACCCTTAGTGAATCCAAAATAATAGTCCAATAGCTCATCATTATAATTCTTTTAGAAAGTTCAAATTATAATTTTTTTTTATTTTTTCTTCTCACTATTTTTAAATAGAAAGTTCAAATTATAAAATTTTTTTAATTTTTTTTCTCACTATTTTTAAATTTCTTTTTAGGGAAAGGTCCAATTTGCACTTTGGATTTTTGACCTAGGAGCACATTGGATCCTATATTTTTTTTTTTTTTTGCCCAATTGGAACTTCAGTTTTGAAACTCGAGACATTTTAGAACTTTTTTATTACAATCAAATTCTATAACTTTTTTTGGTACAATTAAGTCCTATAAACTAATAAAAAAAACTAATTTTAACGGACACTAACAAATAAAATTGATAATTTATTTTAGAAATATACACATAACCTAATTATTAAATTTTAAAAGTTTTTCAACCTATAAAATAATTTTTTAAAATTTTTATTAGTTTTTTTTAAAAATTTTTCTTAAATTTTTAAAAAATTTAAAATCAAGTGATATAATTTTAAAAAAAACGACCAAATTTATTCGTTAATATAAACAGTGACTTGATTATTGACTTTAAATTTAATTTTAATAGTTGAAAAAAAAAATTTATCCATCAATTATTGTGTAGGTTTAAAACTTATTGTGTAGATTTAAAAATTTAAACTAATTAATAAAATTTGAAAATTTTAATTCAACCATTAAAATTAAATTTTAGGTCAATTATCAATTTGCTAAATTTGGTATTCTTTTGAAATTTATATCACTTAATTTAAAATTTTTTAAAAATTTAAGAAAAAATTAAAAAATATATTTTATAGGTTGAAAAACTTTTAAAAATTAATAATTAGGTTATATGTATATTTCTAAAAAAATTATCAATTTAATTTGTTAGTATTTGTTAAAATTAGTTTTTTTTATTAGTTTATAAGACTTAATTGTACTAAAAAAAATTATAGGATTTGATTGTAATCAGAAAGTATCGAGTGATATTGATTCCAATTTAGCGAACTGAGTTTTATTTATTTTTCTCATCCGAGTGCGTGTATTTTATGTCCGAGAACGAATCTACAAAATATTGAGTGATATTGATTCCAATTCAGCCATTCATCTCAATTTATTTTTTTTTTATTTTATTGCACGAATTTAGTTTGCCCAATTTTAATGTATATTTTTTCTTTAATTTGCTCATACTCATTAGTTATTATGCTAAAAACTAAATTTATAATATATTTTTTGCCCAATCTTAATGAAACATTTTTAGTACATTAAGATGAAGTAAAGTTTGCCCCCTCTGAAATTTTTTTCTGACTCCGCCCCTAAGTGGAACCCATAAAAGTCCAGTCACCACTCCGATAGAACAAATCCGACTAGATGCACCAAATTAGCTATGAATTTTAATGTTAAAACACCAAAATAGCAACAAATAAAGTTGAGACATCAAAATAACAAAAATCAAAAAATTGAGACACTAAAAATACAATTATCCCTAAAATCTATCAATGAAAAATCTTAATTAAATATACTTCCTTAGTATTGGTAAAGTATCACCATCAAATCTTGACAAATGTTCATTTGCCTCTCTTAAGTTCATCACAATAACGGTACTTGACAAGACACTGATTAGCATGCACTACCCAATTATATAAAAACATCGCTAATTTATTAAAAGAAATCATATCTCTTCGTAAGCGAGGCGAATATGCAGATATATGTAATCTATGGTCATTCAGAATTTGACAACTTTAAATTCCAAATTTAGATATGGTTGAACTTTCTTTCCTGTTCATTCAGTTCCCTTGCAAGAATTTTTCAATTTCAACCTTCCCTTTAGACAGAACGAAATCTAATTCTGACTATGGTAAGATTATAATAGTCCTTTTAATTTATCTCAAAGATAATAATTCACCAATGATACACCAATCATTCATAAATCTAAAAGCTGTGCAAAAAAAACACAGTAAAAGAAACATGGCATAAACAAAATCACTAGCAACAGACAACAGAAAGTTACATTAACAAGCAGAAACGAACAGATACTAGAGATAGTTGCATAAGGACTTCTCTGTAACACATTAATCAATACATAAAAAAACAGCAAAACCCAGTCATAATAAGCATTATATGATTATTATTATAATTGTTGTTACTGCAGCAAAAGGAGACAAAGAAGAGAAACTTACAGTTAGGTACTATGCAAGGAAGAAACTTGAGATCATCGTCATGGTCAGAGCGAGTCTGCTTCCACCCAGCATCACATTCACATTCATAAAAGAAAGTGCTATTATGAGATGGCTTGCAGGTCCCTTTTCCACATTCAACTTTTTTGCAAGCATCATCTGTAATTTTTATGCAAACAAAACCACAAGAAGTAATGAAAATCCAGGAAAACCCAGATCATAAAAAGTGACGAACACCAAAACCCATCAAAGAAAACTGCCAATTCTATCAACTAAACGAAAAGCAAATCAGTAAAGATAAAAAAAACTTTCTACTAAAAGAGCAGAGGAGGGTGTATGATCAAGGAATAAAGGACAAACCAAAGATAGGGGAGAGAAGTGGAGCTAAAAAGTCACTTGCTGCGATCATAGGTTGCAGAAGAAACAGAGCTGCTCCTATGAGACATGCTATGGAACTGACAAAAGCCATATCTGGGAACAATCACAAACAAAGAGAAGGTAGTGGTTGTGTAAGTTGTACTTGAAATGAGCTTTGGCTTGTTATGGAGCAGTTTGAAATTTGGGTTAATTTCCATAATAATACAGAAAGAAAGTATAGATCAAGGATGTTCAAATCCAAAATGTGCTGACGTGTCTCAATTAAAAAAGCGCCACATCCCTTGACGAGGTTGGTGGTGATATGGTTGGTGCTTTGTAATTCAGTTTTTTTCTTTTTTTAATACCATTTAAAATTTTTAATCTAAAAATTAAATTAGGAAACTAGATTTATTTCTTTGAATAAATAGCATGTATTTAAATAATTTAAAAAAATTTAAAAGCAAAATTGAATTTTTATAAAAATACTACTAAAAGTCACCATAAATTTTTTGAAAACTTTGCCCTAAAATAATTTTGAATTTTAATTTTTGAAATTAGCACCTATAGTAAATTTTTCCATATATATTAAATTAAACATAATATTTCTAAGAGATGCATTTTTGTAATCATTTGCAAATAATAATTTTTATTTATTAGAATAATTAATGAATAAAATGGATTTAAAATATCAAAGCCGATAGTTTGATTTTGTTAAAAAAAAAAAAAGCCGATAGTTTGATTTGGTAATTTTCTTTAAAAAAAGTCAAAAACGTATTAATTGTGCGCATTAATGAGCTGAATATTACTATATATTTTAATTTTTGGCAATAAAAAATAGGGTATGACTTGTTTAATTTTTTTAATTAATAAGAAATTAAATGATATAATAATAATAATAATAATAATAATAATACATTGTGAACTAATTATTATTAATAATGATGACAAAAATTTTAAAAACAAAAATATTCTTTGAATTATTTAAATTTTTAAATTAAGCAAAATTAGTTTTATAAATTAAATAATAATAAATTTAAATTTTATATTTTAAAATATATTTGAAAAACAACAATTAAATAGTTTTTCATTAATAATAATTCATCTATTTTTAAACGTATTACATTGAATTTAGATGAATTAAATATTTTTTAATATTTTTATACTTAAAATATAAATAATTGGTAAATATTCTGCGCAGCTCATTGAATTGGGTTAGGAAAAATACATAATTGTCACATCACTTGTGGCGGAGAACTGTTGGGAATCATTAATGGAGCCTGATGCCCTGATGACTTAGATATAAAGCAGAATTGTCCAAATTTAAACGTTTGAAAACGAAAAAATAAAATGGAAAGCAGCAATTTACTATACTGCCATTCAAATGATGGTGAAGATTGAAGAAGGGCTTTTCCTTTTTTTTTAACGCAGAGTGGGCACCAGACCCCTCCTGGGCATCAGAAGGACTTTTCACATGGTGGCTTTTTATTTTTATGAATTATTGATATTTATAACTCATTTAATAATTTTATTTAATTTAAGCAAAATTATAAAGATGATAAAAGAATTTTAACAAAAAATTTAACGTAATTACATAAATTATATGATTTGAATTTAAAATATTTTTTAAATAAAAATAATTTATGTTAATTAATCTCAATAATTATTGATTACTTTTTATAATTTTTTTATTTAATGTTTCCAGTATTCAATGTTTCAAAGTTGAGTCAAATAGACTCAAAAATAAATTAAAATTTTTTCAACATCCTTTTTTTATATATAAAATTTAAATTTGGGACCTTAAAACATTAATTTTCATAACTTTTAATAGCAATTACTTGGTTTTTTTTTTTTGAAAAAAAAAAGGTGGTAGCGAGGCAAGGCATTACTATAATTAAAGAGTTGGTTGCGTTAGAAGAAGCCAAGTAGATGGGGCTTGAACATAGCAAAGACTTTTGAAGTTTTGATAGAGCTTAGCAGGTACTGTACCCATTGCACATGAAGCAAGCAAAAAAGAAAAAAATATACTCCATAAATGAAATAAGAGTCATGTTAAAAAAAAAAAAAAAAGAAATAAAAGTCAACACAAGTGGATGGAGATGGAGGTCCATAAATGAAACTATTTAATTAATTAAGCCTGTTGTTTTTTTTTTTTTTTTGAAGCTAATTAAGCCTGTAGTTATTAACAGTCTTTGCGTCTCCTTAGAAAATGGGCGGTGCCCGCCATGCACAGTTAACAAAAAGTCGTCACACATATGATACCTCCGAAAGTCTAGAGCTGACAAATCCCTGCAGCTACTGTAATTAATGCTTAATTTACATACCTTCCAACTACTATAATTAAGCTTAACTTACATATCTTGTTAAATATCTACTCCTTCTGTTTCTAAATAATTGTTATTTTAAAAATCTAATTTTATTTCTAAATAATTATCGTTTTAAGTTACCAATATATTTTAACTGTTTTTTTACTTATTTTACCCTTATTTAATATAAAAGAATTAATTGAATAGATATCTATTCATTTTAGGACTCTATATAAAACCAATAATTGTTTGAAAAAATTATTATAAGAGCAGTATAATATTTTATATATATATTAAATATATTCCTTAATCTATGTGAATAACCCTTAAACGACAATTATTTAGAAACAGAGAGAGTAATATCATTTTATTGAAATTGCAATGGTTTAACAGCTAATTTTCTTCAAAAATACATAAAATAACGGATTTAAATGCTGTAACCGACGATTTGTGATGATATACATTAGTATTTGTTACCGTCGATTTATGATTCAAAAAAAAAAAATGCTGTAACCGTCGATTTGTGATGATATACATTAGTATCTCTAATTAACAATTTGAATGTACTTGGCAGCTTTAACAACAATTGCCAAAACACATGCGCTGCATGTATCTGTTATAGTTTCCGTCGTCCTC
>CATIWK010509115.1:0-14101 GCA_949634005.1 Mallotus japonicus
AACTTCAGATGCACTCATGCACCCACCAATTTATCATTAAAATTGACGTTGCTTGTTACAAATAAAAAACACAGCGAAGCGACCGTATTTGAAAGAGCCAAAACAGTACAGTGATCATGATTACACTTTTTCTTTATACAATTAAATATATATATATAAAAAGCTAATGCAAATAAGATTCGGACGTGCATTACTCTGCCCTAACAAATGGTGATGAACTCATGTCAGTACTGTAAAATGAGTCCTCGGCTCCACCATAGAAGTTATCTTCCTTTTCCTCATCCCACTTGAGAACCTCCCTTATGTACTTAAATGCCTCATCAATTGTCACGCGATCTCTAGCTCTGGCTTGCCACACAAAAAGCTTACGGCCTGCGAGGGAAGCATAGAGATCTTTGAACTTCATTGCAACATAGTAGTATGCCTGGTGAGCTAGTGTCTGACTGTTGTGATGAGGCCGCACAGGACTGAAGTCATTAAACCAGTCACAAGCACTTAAGTGCACCCGATTAACCTTCTCTTCAAAGAGATCATATTTATTAAGTACCAAAACAAATGGAGTATCCTTAAAACAAGGGTGCCGGACCATAGTCTCAAACAGCTCTTTGCTTTGCATCATCTTGTTCTGAAGTAGTGATCCACTACCACCGGTCTCAGGCGCAAGCCACAACTGATCATAGTCACTAAGAGCAACACAGAACACTACAACACGCACATCTTCAAACATCTCCACCCATTTGCACCCCTCATTCATCCCCTTAGCATTTACCCTAATAAGTTGGTATCTGGAAACAGAATGTGAAGCATAAGTAATCTAATAGTAGCCAGCATCTTTACCAAGCTAACATAAAGACATTTTAAACAAAAAACAGAAAGAAAAAAAAAAAACAATTATCAAATTTTAAATCTGATAGAGAATGACAGATACGACATTTAAAAAAAAAAAAACAATGATAACACTAAAAAAAAAGCATTAGAGGGAGAAGCAAGCCCTAGATAATACCGGTCACCTAAATTGTGATGGCTTCCATTTCAAAATCAAGAAGGCTGTCTAATGATATGTGCAATGCCTGATCACAATTTTGATTGTTCTAATGCAGTTATTTTACAGAGAGAATGCTGTTAAGGGATTTACTTTGTTAGAGGCGGGGGTTGAGCATCCATATTATCTGTGTACGTTTCAGACATTGGGCTGCGGTCATCAAGAGAAAATTCTATAAAAGCCAAACCATTCCCTTGAGTGACCCCTTCTGCATAGAGAATATCACGTTCAGAAGGTTCAAATTCATTGCTTGAGACTTCAACAGCCTGAAAGAAACAAGACTCCATCATATGGCCATTCAATGTAAATGTGTTAAAATATATCTGGATTCAGACCCACAAAGAGAAGCTATAAAAAGAGAGACATTGTCACATATAGTAATAACCAAGGAGTAGTAAAATTGCCAAAATAAGCAACCATCATAATATTTAGGCAACCATCATAACATTTCAGAATGAGACAACTAGGATCATGAAAATACCCGGCTTAAGAAATACTCGGCCACATCTGGTAGGAAGTGAAGCTCATCTTTTCTTTTATATGTTTCCTGTATAGCAGGATCCCTCCATACTTCGTCAACCAATGGAGCATATTCACGTGTTGCCGCAGGAAAAAATGCATCCAAGTCTCCTGTAGCTATGATGTCCAACAGCCAATCTGAGAAATGCTTCAACCGTGGGTTGATGGAATAGATGCACTGCTTAGTTTCACCAGAGTCAACCTCTTCACCTGAAGCAAAATTAAATGGCCATTACAAGTTGAATTCCTATAATAGTACTAAAAATTCAATTTCTTTTTATATGGACTGCATGAAGGCTTTCTGTGTCACTTTTTTTTTTTCTTTTCCCTGTTTAGGGTAGAGAATTCGTGTGTGAGACCCACCTTTAAGGAAATTGCATGGCGCAAATTTAAATACATACATATGTATAATGGAATAAAAAAGAATTCAAAATTAATGATAAAACATCAACACCACAAAGAAAATCGATACAAAGCCTACACAAGCATGAGTGCACAATATAATTATAGCAAACCCGGAATACTACATTCAAGCTATGACCAACATAATGTGAGAAGAACAAAATTGACTATCATGGTTCAACCACACAAAAGATCACGACAGAAAATATTAAATTGCAGTCTACAAGCCATTCCTAAAACTAGTAACCATCATCACCACTAAGATCATCTTTTTCCTCTTTCCTATCAGGATAAGGTCCTTGGTGTCTTCATCCAAGTTTAATCTGGTGGAAAATTAACACTTGCCTCAAAAAAGTCATGCAGACATTGTTTTCAAATTACAATACATGCTGAAGAAAAAATCACAGGAATATAATTCTCATGCCAAGTGGTCCAACATAAACTTTTAGAGTTCAGTTCACAGAAGGAAAATACAATAAAAAGTTTCCTGATCCAGTGCACTTGGCCATTTTCTCTCACTGGATTGTCAGCATGGACAGCATGGTTCTTTCATTGCTGAGATAGAAAACAAAGTCCAACTGAATAAATGCAAATTCACTACTAGTCAACTATATATCCAATAGTTTGGGAATTGGAAGGACATGTGTTCTGATAAAGTTAGTATATGTTTGTCCAGTTGGGCTTTTTTTTTTTTCAAACTTAGCATGAATCTAAAAACATGGGAGCCTGTTGTCCAGACCATTTTTATAGCGTGGGCATGCTCTGGTACATGCTTAACCAGAACTCAGCATTACAAAGAAGAGAAAAGGCCTGGGGATAGAGGCTCCTATCTTAACCGGTCAGAATATTTTTTGATAATAATTATTTATTTATGAAAATTAATTATAAATTATACAAGTAAATGACATATCACAGCAATTATATGGAAAAGTAGAACAAAAAATCTTGCACTTCATGCATTTTCAGCTCAAGTCATGCGGCTTTTGTGACACTTTGATACCCTGAGGTGTTTTTTTTTTTTTTTTTTTTTTTGCGCAACACGTCAGTAACAAACAAATGGATGGCAATTTTTATAAGGTATCACAGGTATAACATTAAATCCCAATACAATTATTGTTTTGAAGTAATTTGACATATGATTAAGCATTTTGAACCTGCAATAAATTACAAGAACATAATTTTTTTTTATAATTTTTTAGTTGAATTTAAAAATAATTTTTTTTAATGCTATGCTTGGATGCAAGTGATTTGAGTGTTGATTTAGATTTCAATCAAATCTCTTGTTTGATAAATACATGAATTTGTATTAATGAGGATTTGAAACAAATCCATAATAACTCATTTAATGAAAAATTGAAATAACAACTAACTACATCTTATTTGAAATACTTATATTTGAAATTCAGTATTTGAAATCTAAGATTTCAAATCAAATACTTGCATCCAAACACAATGTAAATAAATTTGTTGTATATTTATGGTCAGCAAGATGCTCAGTAAAAAGCTGCATTACTAAAAGAATTATTTGTTATCGGCAGTTCATGTTATATCAGTACCAAACTATAAAAAATGAAAGACATTAATTGGTTGAGTACTTGAATGTCAAAAGACATTGAACACAACGCATGGAAGTATAGCAGAAAAACTACACTAAAGGCCCACCAGTATTGCAGAAAAACAGGCTTACAGACATAAAAGGCTTGACATAAAAGTCCGAACTGATCTGGGGTCACCAAGCCCAAGTCTGAAAATTGGCTGATATTTCAATTAAAACTTTAATTATATAAACTTAAAATTAGGAATTTTATAATTTTAGTTAATGGATATAATTATCATTTTATAGTTAAATTGTAAAAAGATTAGTTTAATAATAAAAAATATAATTTCTAAATATCAAGGGGCAAATAGTATAATATAGTCATATAGAAGAGGGAAATAGTATTTACTCGGTAATTTTATGTCAATTAACGGTAATTGTGACGGAAAATTTGATGGAAGGGGTGAATAGTATAATTATGCAAAATAGAAGAGGAAGATTATATAAATTTTAAATGTCAGGGATCAAGTTGTGTAATATAGCAAACAAAAGGAGGTAAATAGTAATTCACCCTAAATTAGAAATACAAGCGAAGTTCAAACACTGTTGTATCCCTTTAATGAACTACATACATTACTAAGGTCATGGATGAAGGCGCTATAAAAGGAATTTGCAGCATGGCAACTTGGAAGCTGAGATTAGCCATAGCTCAGAACTATTACACATTAATAAATGAGACCACTTGCACTTCCAAATTAATACTGGTACAGTTGGACAATCCAACCTAAATACTAAAACGATAGGAAGTAGCTCAAAAGTACTGCAGACTAATAATCAGTATCGATTTAGTAACTAAACCAACAAAGCACAATAAAAATTACTCACAATAATGAAAAAACACTAATATATGGACTGTCTAGACCAACACAACAGAAGCACAGCTTGCCCTCATGCACTGTATGAGTTTATACTAATCATATTCCAACAATCTACCACTCAAAAAATGGCAGTGCATCAAAGATTACAATGCAGGAAATAAGAGATATGGTAATTACCTGATACTGAGCTTTGATCTTCAGTATCTAGTCCTTTCATCCTACACATTGCCTCCTCTTCAAAGCGTTCCCGTCCATCAAGCAAAATACTAAGGTATCTGTACATATTGCTCTGGATCATCAACTTGATATCCTGCAGTTCTTCTGCAGTAAACCTATTTCCATACAAAAATTTGGCCTGTTGAGAGAAAAAAAAAATGAATGTTAGAATGCAACAACCATTTTCCAGTTTAATTATCAAATGAAATCAAGTTTCTATTGAGCAGTTGCATTAGAAAAAATTGGCCCCAAATGCTTGCATCAATAACTTACCAGATTGAGGCTGAGTCCTAACTTAAATTATTTACAGTTTAATTTGCTCGCGTATCACATGCTAATGCACGCTGGAGTTAGACTAAAGCAATCAGTTTTCATTTTTCTTTTTTCTTTTCTTTCTTTTGGGTTCACTGGGCTCTATATGGGGTTCAAACCTTAGACCTTACAACCCTGCAGATGACTCTAGTACCACTAAGCCAAAGCTTATTGATTTTTTTAGAGAAGTTATCACAGATAACCCAAAACCTAAACAAAATATCAAAAAAGGCATTGACTTATTATTTTAAACTGACTTTTTCAACAAATATTCTTTCAATTATGATCTTCCACCATTTTTTTCATCTTCTTCTTCTCCTTCTTCAAACTTTCACCCTCTTCAACACTTACCCTCTTCCTTCTCTTTGATTTTTTTTTTTTCCAATCAATCAAAGACTTTCTTATAGCATATGTTCACCATGGGTCGCTTTCATGGTCACATGTAATAAGATTAAAGTATTTGTGAGATCTGTCATATTCACTGTTTATGCAAAAGATTTCATGCACATATAAAATCAATTAAGCCCATGCTTTACAATGCAAAGAATAAAAAAGAAGAACTTCGTGGCAGCCATTAGGTCAACTAATTAAGGCTGGTAATCAAAATTAGTTAGGCTGAAAAATCTATCTAAAAAACATGAACTGGGTCTTGATTCATTGACAGAACGATAACTGACATCTATCTATATCACACACCCATTAAAATCAGGCATGAGAGGAAATGGGATATATCTTATCTTAATCTTAGGATGTTGATTTCTTGCACAAAAAGGGGCATAATCATGTTCTTTTGGCCTTTCATAAATTAGCTTTTCTTTTTTTTTTTTTTCTTTTTTTTGCAAGAATTTTCATCCACTACATGACAAGTCTAGCTTTGGCATGCCTCAATCTAACATATTTTGATTTGATTAGAGAGTCAATTGTTGCTGCTAAATTTTGTATATACTCATACTCAACGTACTCTAATTTTATAGTTATTTATTTATTTATTTTATTAGTTCTATTTGTATTAAATAAATAAAATATATATTAATTATATTAGCGATAAAATATTTTAATTGTTATTTAAAGACATCAAGAGATATAGAGATTGAACTATAGTTTTTCAATTGTAATGTATCTACAGTTGCTTATGTATGTTTTTACATAATTACACAACAACCTAACTACAACAAATAAAAAACAACAAAAAAAATTTTAAAAAAAAAAACAACCACCAAAACATCAAAACACAACCATTGAAAACAATAAAAAATCCAAAAACAACAAAAAAGGAATTATGTAATATATCAAAAAAAAAAAGAATTCTTATTTTTATTATTAATACTAATAAAAGCGAAGATTTTATTGAAAAAAATAATTAGGCTAGTTTTAAATAGCTCATTCAAAATTTTCAAAGATCCCATGAGAAATTAAGCTAATTAAACTAAAACTTGTTAATTAATTTGTGAATACTAACTTAATGTATGTCATTTTTTGATATAATATGATATCGAAATTAAATCAATAATAGGATAAAAAAAAGAAAAAATAATTAAATAGAATGATAAAAATAATAATTAATATAAAAAAATTAATAAGAGTTATACTTTAAAATATAGTCTAAAATTATTTAGAACATAAAACTTAAATAAATACATATAATCAACTTCAATTAAAGAGGAGTCCAAAAAAGGTTTGAAATGTGCATAGGAGCAAAAGGCCAAAAATGAAAACAAAAAACAAAGAAACCTAAAAATGAAAAGCAAACATTCAAAATTAAAAGGAAAAAAAAAATGCAGGCCAAGAATGATAAGAAACAAGTCAAACAGGTCTCCTCATGAAACTTCCTCATTTTTTTCTTTTTTACATTCGTTTCTTTTTAATCTTAAGATATGAAGTTGCCAAATGCCATCAAACAAACAAATCATAAAACTTGGATATTGTTAATATGTCCAACTATCACCCACTTAAATATAAAATGGTGTCATTTTGGACAACTGAGGTATAAACGTACCAGTTTTCAAGAATAGATTATGAAATTACACAAATTCAACCAAAAAAAGTAAAAGCTATAAATCATGGTTTTGTGCTAATCACATGAGTATAATTACTCTGTATTTTACCACAAAATTTGTCCTCTTTTTTATTCCTTTTGTTACGTTGGAAACAAAAGAGATTGGATTCATTTTAGTTCATATATATTATATACTATCGAAAATCATTCAAAAGATGAAATTTAACAATTTTTTTTATGTTACTTTTTTTTTTTTTTTTTTTTTGTCAAAAGTTTTTAGTAAAATTATTGTTAGATAAGTATAAATAATCAAAAATAACATTTAATTTAAAAGTTGGTTCAGTCATAAAATAAAAATTAACTTTACATAATTTAATTACTATACCCAATAGTTCAAACTAACAATTCAAATAAAAATAAATTTGAAGCTAAAAAAAGAATCACACTTGATTAAATTTTTTATGCAACATAAATGTTTCAAGTTAATATTGAATTAGAAATATTTAAATCTAAAAATAATTAATTAAAAGTTTGACTAAATTAAAGCCACAATTAGATATTTTTATTTTATTGAGTATAATTGCAAATTTAGCTAAAATTTATAATTAATTGTAAATTTATTAACCTAAACATTGTTAAAAATTGGTATAATAATGGGAAAAAAAATTTTAATATCAGGGGCAAATAGTATAATAGAGTCAAATAAAGAAGGCAAATAGCAATTACCTTCTATGCTAAAGGTTATTTTGATAATTTCATATTAATTAACAGCAATTTTAATAAAAAAAATTGAAAGGGTAAATAGCATAATATTGCAAACCCAAGGGATGGAAAAGTATTACTTTAAATATTAGTGACCAAATAGTGTAATACGTTAAAATAGAGAAAGCAAATAGCAATTAACCCTATTTTTAATGGCATTATAATGTAAAGAGTTTTAGCCATGCTCCTTTTATTGCCTCATTAACGAATCAAAGTCTTATATCCAATTAATAAATCCAAATAATAAAAATTTCAAACAATTGAATTATTAATGTGTATGAGGCCAAATCGAAACAACCATGGCTCATCCATAGAGTCGAAATATTTTTTCTGCCTCAGCTATTTTCAATTGATTAGCAATGAATAATTTGAATACAATGTACTTATCAAAACACAGCTAGAAGTATTGAAAAATTAAAACCAAAAAGATAAAGAGAACGAAAAACAAAAAAGAAGGGGTAAAACCTGCTTGAAGATAGTGCTGGTTCCAGATCCTTGAATGCCAAGAAGAAGAAGTTTCTGTACTTTTTTCTGCTCCAGATAACTTGGAACGATAGTATAATTACTGGCCTCTTCTCTGTGTCCCTGTGGTTGTCCATGGGGCACAGGCAAAGAGAAAAGTGCACAAACAAACCGTGTTGATGCCTGTCTAGCAAAGAGCAAATCCACAATGTTTCATGGAAGGAGAAAAAGAATTGATAATGGGGCTATTAATTTTTAGTGAGTTTTCCATTATATACCTTCTCCCAGATGTTTCCCCTGATATTATTCTGACCTTCCTCCTCATAACGCCCATCATCATAGACCCAAAAATGAGTGTCGCGTGGACACTGAACATTTGCTAGCTGAAAACATTTAAAAAAAAAAGGTTAGTTGATACAACAAAATGGTGTTGCTACAATCTATGTACAAGAACATTATTATTAAAATGATGTTGCTGCACAGAATTGGTACATGAAAATCAAGATGTTGATACAACAACAAAGAAAACAGACATAGGTTAATTAGAACATAATAGAATGTCTGCTAGACTTCTCTGGTAGCCAACCTCGCATAGAGAAGCCAGAAGTTACATTACATGTCTGCCAAACTATTTCCCAAAAAGTTGAACTACAAAATTAAAGTTCTTCAGAAGAAGGTATCAGAGCCAAAGGAGGAAGATTCTCTTAATCTTCATGTAATGGCTCCAAGATTGTTTGTGCATTGGGAAAACAAAGTTGACATAACTATTCATTTCCAATTGCCAAAAGTATACATGTTTAATAGGAAATCAATGCATATTTAGCAGCATAATCGAATTAGCAATTCAACCTTTGCTTAGTTCATCTACATAATTTATTAGTAGTAAATATAGCATCCGATCAGCATGTGACTAACTTAGAATGCTATGATCAAAGCAACTAGAATTAAATAGCGTATATTTTCTGATAAGAAATTTAAAGCCATAGCATACTATGATTGAGGAAGCTTCAAATAGAGTACCAAAATTAGCAGATTATAGCGGAAAGGGATTTTATAAAGGTTCAAAAGAGATGGCAGCTGACAGAAGATGTAAATAGAATCAAGAAGGGCCTAGTCCTCTATACAATTAATTCACTCATTTTATCTTAGAAGGATGGTCATTTTCCAGGCATGATTCCTAGATGCAAAATAGGCAAGGCATTGCTTTAGCCTAGATCTCCATTTTGTGGCAGATCTATCTTTTAAAAATGCTTGGAAAATCAACAATTTTTAAACATTGTGATAGTTATAATATATGATGGTAGAGTAGTTTAATGAAAATTTGTTCTCATCATTGGTAAAACCAAGTAAATAAACAAGTACACTTACTCTTAGTACCCTCAGTTCAAGTTTGGTAATTTCCCGACCATTCATGTACACCTCAGTGTTCCCATTGCTAGCGTCTGGACTGAGTTTCCCAGTGAAATTTAAGTTCGAACTAATGATTCTGTCAGGCTTTTCGCCCTCCTGTAAAGTTCAGCAAGTCAAGATGTTAAAACATTCTTCCAATAGCCAATGCAGAAAAATTTTAAAAATTAAAGTTGTGCAGCTAGAGTGTTAGATGCAAGGCGAAGCAGAACTAGAAAGCAATTCAATTGAAAAATGCTGTATCAGCAAATACTAACCTTTCCCCAGAGACCAGATTCCTTATCATACCAATATCTACCCGGTTTCAGTTTTCGGGGAGGTAGTGGACACCCCAGTAATTCTGCCATCTCTTCTGGCTTCAGAGGGAATCCATTCACAATTAACTGCTCTGGTCGAAGCTGATTAGCAGAGCATTCTTTCTCTGCTCTCATTATTTGCTTCACTTCCAAAGGGCTAAGCAAACGAGATAATAACCTAGAATGTTTACCTAACTTTGACCGCTTTGATTCATCAATTGGTAGACCAATGCAAGTTACACATTTACGCCCTTCAGGCATAGATCCCATAGCCCTAAGCACACAATTGCTACAATACTTAGCATCACAAACCAGACATGACTCCTTGGTTTCCCACTTCCCTTTTCCACACCTGTAACAGACTCTACTCTTTTTCTTCTTCTTTCCTTTTGAAACCCCAACGTAGTCAGGATAAATTGGCTTTTCCACATCAACATCTTTGCTTTCAGATCTATCAACCGTATTAAATGTAACAACAGGTACTCTCCTAACTTCATTACCCGCTAACTTAGACTGATGATTAGATGGAATATGGACTGACCCCGGAGAAGCTGAAGCTGAAGAAAAATCAGGGTTTTGCAAAACAGACACAACTGACTCCGAACTTGCTGATAATCTAGGACTTTGAGGAGGTGAACTCGTGACACCAACCATACAAGACACAGGCAAAGGTATTGGTTCAACTACTGGAGGACCTAGATTGGTGGCCGATCTTTGCGACTCCGAAAGAGGTTCTGCAGTTGGAATTGAATGTGAACTTACATCAAGAGGTTCAACTTTAGGAACATTGTATGGGACTGGTGGACCTTGATACTCTATAGCTATGGAATAATCAAGCTTAGCATCATCTTCAGGGAGAGAAGTTCCAGGAGGAAGCATCTTTCTGACCAACTCCCTCCAGCTCTCTCCCTCTCTTTGATCCATTTCTTCCACAACACCACCAAATAACAATATCTTCAAATACAGGATGAATCTAATGACATCTCAAGTATCACTCATATTCCAAATTATGAATCTCAACTCCAGAAAACCAAAAGCAGCAACACAGAATCACTAATTGAATGGGGAAATTGTGAGACACCCTCGATGTGCAGTTGCAACAGGAACCAGAAATAATCAAAGAAAGCAGCCTCAAACAATAGTCAAATTCGGGCGTTGTTTGAAAGCCTTCAAGTTTGACAAAAATGACAGATCAAAACCTGATCAAGTATTCAACCCAAAATCAGTTAAGATAAAAACCCAATTCAATCAATAACTCACCCATATGCATATACGGTCCAAGCACAAGAGCATAATAATACATATCTAAAAAGATGAACTCATACAGCAGTCAAACAAGAAACATTCAACTGGTATTACAGAAGCAAAGCTTGACTTTTCAGCTATACAACAATTTGAAGTCAAAATCAAATAAATAATAGCACATCTCGCACTTTTTAATTATGCTAAAGCTTTTCAAGTCATAGGAAGAGCCATCTTATGCTAGTCCAAGTGCTGAAATAATCAAAAATAAAAACCCTAGAAAGATCTATCAAGCAACATTCTTTCCAAAAAAAAAATTCAACCACCCAACTCAAAAATTTGTTAAAAAATAACAAAAAGAAAGTGCAGAGATAAATCCTTTTTCAGTAAAAATTTTCAACTTTCTAAACAAAGAATATTTTTAAAAAAATCATAAAAAGAAAGGGACAAAAAATCACAAAATGAAAGAGACACAGAAACAGAGGCAGAGAGGCAGCTCCACCCAAAAAAAAAAAAGGAAAAGAAGAAGAAGAAGAAGTTTTATTTACTTTGGGAGATTCTGTCTTTGATATTTTTTAAGCTTTTTACAGACACTGAGACAGAGAGAGTTATGGTATTGGGGGCAAAAAAAAAGAGAAAAAAAAAATGTCAACACTCTGTAGTTCTACAGCACATGAGCAAGAGACAGGGATATGTCCAAAAATCTATCTTCTTTTTTTGAAATATCTGTTTGTTTATGTTGTGCTTGGCCAACTAAAAATTTAAAGGTGTCGGTTCGATTCTCACAAAAAAAAACATCCTAATTGGAGAGGACTGATCGTAAATGTATTTCTGATTTCTCGAATCAGGATTAGTTGGATTCTATGAGATACCAGATATCGGATCCAAATATGAAAAAAAAAAAATTAAAGGGAAAGATAGCAAATTCAAAAATTACTAAATTTATAATTTTTAAGGATTATTATAATATTTCATCATAAATTTTAGTTATTTTCATCAATTTATTATATTTTTAAAATTATAGTAAATTGGTGTATAAATTTTTCAATTTATTACAAATTTATTTATGATCAAAATAGCATATATTCATATTGATATTGCATTCTAATATGGCATACATGTGTAAATTTAATTGTTGATTTAGAAATTAGAAAAAAATAATAATATATATCCTTAACTTCATTTTTTTAAATATATCCTTAATTTTTATTTGTTACAAATATATCCTTACTTTCAGTAAATAATTTACATATGCATGTCATTTTTATATGGACATATACTAGTTTGACCATTGATAAATTTGTAACAAATTAAAAAGTTTATGTACCAACTTGACACAATTTAAAAGTGTGATATATTTGAGAAAATGAGTAAAGTTCATTGTATAATTAAATAATAACTTTTTTCAATAAAAAAGTTGTAAAATAGTGAAAAAAATAATTTAACTCTTTAAAAATAAGCAAAGCATCCAAAGCTCACTCAAAATTCTATTAAAGAGAATAATTTAACTCTTTAAAAATAAGCAAAGCATCCAAAGCTCACTCAAAATTCTATTAAAGAGTGAATGAGTAATTTATTTGATGACTTGTTTTTGTGAACATTTAAAAATGTAAAGTTTTTTATCAAAAAAAAAATGTAAAGTTTAATTTAAATCCAACTATTAATATGTAATTTATTAATATTTAGACCGTTAATTTATTTTGTTTTAATTTAAATATTTTACAAAATTATTTTTTTATGCAACTTCTTTTGTACATCTTCCGAATATTTAAATTATTATTTTATATTTTTTAGTATTGTAATTTTTCTTTTAAATTTGTTGTTAAATACAATGTAAAGATCAATTGTACTGAAAGATTCCATTTTACTTTTAAATAAAAATTCATTTTTAACTAAATTTTTGTTTTAAAAATACATTATAAATTAAATTTAAAATTTTAATAATTTTTTAAAATTTTTATTTGATAATAAATAAAAAAGTTGAAATTAAAAATAAATTTTCATTTAAATTACTTATATATTTATTTTAATTTGTAAATAAATTTTATTTATTTATTTGCACCATATACTTTTTTTAAAAAAAAAAAGCGTAAGATGGAGATAGAAAGGAAAATTTATATTATGGAGGTGGGACCAATTTTGTGGCGTTGGGTTTGCAAGTTTTGGCCCTTCACAGTAAGTGCGGTTTTTTTTTTTTTTTTTTTGGTGATTGATGGTGACAGGTGAGCTCTTGGGCGCGTCATCAACACGTACGAAATATAAATACTATCTAATAATATGGTTGTTATTCAATGGATTCTGTCCATGTTGCAATATAAACTAGGAGTTCGAACGCACGTGCCAACTAAAAAAACACGTCCTCACATGCGATTCTAAACTGATGCTCCCATGAAAGCGAAGATTCTTGGTCTTTCTCATGAATTTGATGAGAAAGAGTTTCATGGAAAGAATGACAACTTCATTTATAAATTGTTCGATTTGGTTTTTATTGATGGTTCTTGATTTCTTAACAGCAACTATGCTACCATCGTAAATTATATCATGGACCCCTGTCTATATTGCAGTATGGACCAGTGGTTCATCACACGTGTGAAAACACGTTATTTTTAACGCTTTTTACTTCTTTTCGAACGTCATTTTTTTTTTAAGCACAGTCTTCTTCTTCCTCTGCACTCTTCTTCTTCCTCTCCTTCTTCCTTTCACCAACCCGATCCTGATCTATCTACCTTCCTTATTTGATAAATCTTTTACCAAATCTCAGGATGACTCTTTTTTCTTTTATTGATGGAACTAAAACTTATAATTTTTTTTTAATTTTGTTGTAACATCTTAAATTTCTCGTGACATTGAAGAGAAGTCGAAGAAGCCTATTTCTATTTCTTGGTTCAAAACTGCTGATTGAGATAATAGAAATGAGTTTGTTGGTGTGTGGGTATGCATAATTGCATCTCCTATTCTATGACCTCCATTTAGAAAAGTTTCCATCATCATCATGATACTGATGAGAAAAAACTAATATAGTATTTTGAA